>LOJH01012616.1:0-25450 GCA_001685095.1 Ellobius talpinus
TGATGATATTGATGAGATTTTCTTCTCTTGTTTTTAAATGTAAATATAAATGTATTTACTAGACCCTACAGAGGAACAAATGCACCCTATCAGTTGCTACAGCTCAATAAAAGAATGATTTCTTTTTTCCTTAGTGGTTCTTTAAATATTTCCACTCTGAATAAGAATACTAAGTATTCATACCTACTTATTTAATTTTTAAATTTTAAATAACTATTTTGAGTATTAATTAAGATCTACAATGAAATATTATCATACCCACTCTCTTTTTCTCTACACAATTTCCTTCTGATCTTCTTCAATAAGTTCCCCTCCCAACTTCATGCTCTTGTTCTAAAATAAATTAATAAATTCTGAAGTCTTACTAGTGCTGCAATATATGTATGGATACCAAATCAGTAAAAGGAACATAGGTGTTTCAGTTGCACAGTAATGTAGAAGAATGATTTTTCCCTTCCCTTAGAGGCTATTAATTGCCATTAGCTCCACATAGGGAACTCCAAACAAACGCTCATGGAATTTTGATTGGCATGATTTTGTGTAAGCCTTATACAGTAACCACTGTAGCGGGGAGTCATGCCATGTCAATACTGTCCAGTATTTCTCAGCATCTCTCAAAACATTCTTGCTGCCAGCATTTCCTCAATGTTCCCTGAACCTTGTTTAGAGAAGGAGCAGTTGTGTTCAACATGTCTCATATATGGGTGATCACTCACAGGCACCTGGTCTCAGGAAAAGAATGCCTGGAAGTTCCTCACATCACATAATAAGACATGATATCGACTATCTTATTGAGCCTTCTCAACCCAGGTCTCCTTTGCATTCATACTCCCTGGAACTCTCTTTGCTAATGAACATCTCTTCATAGATACAGAAAGAAGACTAAAAGGTATGAGATTAGCAGAAAAAAATATAATTTCAAGAAAAATTGTAATATTCTCTGGTGACAGTATGTTTGTGTGTGTGAAGAGAGAGAGAAAGGGAGAGAGTTCATGTGATAAAAATATAAAAAATAGTTTCATTGAGCAGTAGGCAACATAGTTACCTACCTATTTCTTCATAACAAATGCTGCCATAACTAATGAAACTAGAATACACAATGATGACTATGCTCACATTACATTTCTACAAGATGCTGTGACTTCTAAAGTTTCAAATTGTTTAAATCACACTACGTTGTTGCCAGTTTGAAGAAGAAAGTAAGATGTTCATAGTGCTGCAATTTATATACATGACAACAAAATGCTGCTGCTGAGTTGAGTTTCCACTCATGATATACATTCAATGAGGATATTTATAACAGTTAATCTGATCAGTATTGGTTAAATTATTTGTATTTTATTTAAGTTCTTATTCAAATTTTATGTGGAAACAAGTTAAAACTGGCTGTATCTGTGGATTTAAAAATCCATTTATTTCATTTATTTATTTATTATTAATTTTTCCATCTTTGATAAGTTTATGCAATATGTTTTTATCATTATTTGCAACTTCTCCACTCCTTAAGAATCCATCCCTATTCTCTACCTCCCCCAACATTGCTATGGATAAATTCAGGTAATCAAAACCTTGAAAATTCTGAGGCTCTTTTTCTCTTTTTCCTCAAAAAATCACTCTGGTCTGCATTTGTTTTTCAATATTTGCCTTAAAGGAAAATATTTTAATGAAAAATTATTCCATGGGAAATATTTAAGCATGGTAGAAATGCTATAAATAAAGAAGAAATTCTAAAGATTATTTTAAAAGGTTAATTTCATACTGCAAAAATAAAATGAAATATAATATAATAGAACAATTTTAAAACACTATTAGCAATGAACTGGATATACTACACGTGAAAAATTGATTCTTTTGATTCAAATAAAAATTGCTTTTACTGTCAGCTGAATGATTGTTTTAAATTCACAGAAATAGTTTGCCTCTTAAGAATCATGATTTTTCAGAACCCAAACCTCCATATTTAAAATTCACTAAGTACAGTAATTGAAGCAGGAAGTGAGAGAAAACAAAACCAAATCAAATGACTGAGGTGCAGGTTCTCCAACAGAGTACAGTGAATACAGATGCGCGATGCACAGGACTTGTGCACTACTCAAAGCTACCCAGAAGCCTGCATCAGCTTCTGTGCTGGGTTTAGGTGCTTTGGTCATGATCTTGTCTGTAAAGTCAACCACATACAAATATCATGTATCATCCCAAATATTACTTCCTCAAAACTCTTCACAATAAAATTAAATTAGCTAGGATGTGATGGCGCTTGCCTTTAATCTCAGCACTTCCAAGGAAGAGGCAGGTGGATCTTTGAGTTCAAGGCCATCCTGATCTACAGAGTCAGTTCCAGGACAGCCAGGGCTGCTACACAGAAAATAAAACAATCAACAACAAATGTTAAATTATATTTAGCCTCTCAATTTTTAGCTCTGTTATAGTAAAGTAGCTCATACAGGCCAAAGTTATCTTTAAATGATGAAGATGATCATGTTGCACTTACTTGTAATTCTAACATATTTTTCTTGCCTTTCTTTTTGGTTTGGAATTGCTCATGCAAATATTTAAAGTTTTTGTGATTAAATGCCTTCTTTTTGATTCTTTAAGTTTACTATTTTTGAAAGACATGTTTATTATTTTATTTTAATTTTATTTTGGATTTTATCACATAGAGTTCTTTTAATTAGTAGTTTTTTTGAAAAAGTAGTTGTCTGAACTGTTCAAGATAAACATGAAGATTGATTACTAAAGCTATAACTTAGTTGGTTAACAATTGTCTAAATATAGACTTTATACTAGGGCACGATTTCAGGTTTTATTTTTACATATACTAGAATATAAGTCTGTATTGTCCACTGTGAATCTGGTACCAAAGCATTTTATTTACTTGTGAATCTTCTCCTTTGGGCAATAACTAGTGATCAATATATTTAATTAATTTTATTTTTTAACTGTGTGTGTTTGTGTGTGTGTATTTGTGTGTACACAGTGCTACAGCCACTGTGTGGTATTGTTCCACTAGAGCTGGAGTTATTGGCACTTAGAAGCCATCTGACTTGGTTGTTGGGAAATGAATCCTGGTCCTCTGCAAGAGCATATGCAATTGAAGACAGAGCCATTTCTCCATTCCTTTAACTAGTGACCTAAATAGAATCAGGGAAGAAATTTTAGAAGACCAGAAGAATGTAACATGGTCTATGACTTGCCAAACAAGCTATGGCAGCTTGAAAAAACAAAGTAAGGGGAGAGACAACTGAAATAGGTTGGCCTTTAGAGGGTAGTATGGAAAGCTAGTGCTGTGGAAACTTCCTGAAACCTGTAAGATTGACCCTAGTGAGGACTCCAAGTAATGGATGATATGGAGCTTTAACCTGCCATCTTCTTTAACCAGGCTAGGCTACCAGTGGTAGGACTGGGACTCCAATCCTGTCAAAACTGCTATGACCTACAACCTGCCCTGCCTGCAAGATGTGCCAGGGCAATGGTGGCTCATAGCTTGTTGGAGTGACCAATGACTGCTCTAGCATGAGGTCAGACAAGAGGGAGTCCATGCCCAACACTGCCTAGATGACCAGGATCCAGAAGGTGACTGATTCGGGGACCTAGGGCAGAATGAAACACAATAAAAAAAAAATAAAGTAAAAATGAAAAAAATCAGTGAAATGATTTCTGATAATATTAGACTACACTCAGAGAATTGGTGCCTGGCCTAATTGTTATCAGAGAGGCTTCTTCCACAAGTTGATGGGAGTAGATACAGAGACCTACAGTAAAACATTAGGCCGAGCTGGGGACCACTCCACAGCCCGCAGAAGAGGGTCTGGAGGGATTGCAGGAGCCAGAGAGGGGGAGGACAAGAGTAGAACACGGCCCACAGAATGAATTAAACAGGGCTAATAGTTGTTCACAAGCATTGAAGTGGCAATCTCAGAGCCCTGATGAGTCAGTACCAGGCCCTCTGCATACACGCTGTGGTTTGTAGCTTGGCTGTCCTGTTGGGCTTGTAACAATGGGAGTGGAGGTGTCTCTGAGGCTTTTGTCTACACGTGGGATACTTTTCTCCTACTTAGTTGCCTTGATGAGCCTTGATGTGAGTATTTGTGGATAGTCTTATTATATCTGGCTATGCTGTTTTCAGTTCATATCCCTGGGAGGCTGCTCTTTTCTGAAGGTAAAGGGATGAGCACTGGATCTGAGGGAGAGGAGAAGAGAGGGTGCTGGGATGCAGAGAGGGAGGGGATGCTGTGGTTTGAACGTATTATAGAAGAGAATAAAATAGATAATTGATAGATAGATACCATTATTAGTAATTATTAGCAACTATCTCAATAGCTGGAAATGAATCCTGAGTCAAATTAAAAGAAACATAAAACAAAAGAGACAAACATAACAAGTGGAACCATAGATGCAGAAGCTGTGATGTAGATTTATCAATTGGGGCTCAAGTCCTTTGCTGTCTGTTTATCTCTGTGAGGTATCCAGTTGTCATTTTCTATTATGGGCTCCATTTTTCTATAAAGAGAAACATCTTTCATGAAGGCTGATAGCTACTTTTATCTGTGGTATATAAGGCAACACATAAAATGTAGTCAAAACAATGTAAATACCGATAGACATTGTAACCTGAAGGTGGAAATTGTCTAGGTTTCCATCCCTAGACAATGAAATACAGAGAATCAGTCACTTCAGAAAGAGGGAAAATTAGCCTTTCTTTTCCAGTGATGAACTCACTACCTGTAATCCAATACAAAGTAGCCATCCCTGAAACTATATACACACCAACAACAGGTTGTTCTTTATTATATATATTTATGCATGCTTATATATATATATATATATTTGTTCATACACACATACACACACATACACACACACACATATATATATATAATATATATATGAATGGCCCTGCAGGAAGAAAATAGAGGAGAATGGAGAGTGATTGAATAATATTATAAGTGTATATAAAAAAGAAATAAATAGCTATATAGCTGTAACACAGTAACACAGTAGGTGATCAAGAAATTTAGTATCTACAATTACATGAATGCCTAAGGATTGACTTTTACTATTCCTTTAAGTCTCTGGGGACCAGTACATTTATAATTCAGAAAATGTTTTACTCATCTTTGATACTCAACAAACCTCTAATTTGCACCCTATAATGCCCAAGCTGGCTTCAAATATCTACACAACACATGCCCATCTCTCTCCCCACCTAGAAGCCATGACAACAATCAAGATTTTATTTTTTGTTCTCTTGCCTAGATATAAATCTCAAACAACCAATTTTCAGTTGCCATATGTCTCTTCTAATCATTGGAGAATCAGCTATATGCCTTTGTTTCTATATAACACTGTGGTGAGTGCCTTGACTTTGCATTCCCGTCTTGTCCTCCAGCAATACACACGTGTTCACATTCACAGTGTTTTGCTCACTGTAGACCACTTGGATGCTGTGTTATTGCTTTCGAACTTTGGTCTTGGTCTGTTTCTTCATCTCAGGGAAAATGCTACTTTCTCATTTCCACACAGGTATGTGAAAGCCTGTCACATTGCTGTTTTCATTATACACTTCCCATTATTATGCTGTCATCTTGGAACAAGTTTATTTCAAAACCTTTGGGAAAAAATGACAAGAAACAGAGCATTTTATTTCCTTGTCCCTTCATTAGATTAGAAATGTCAAGAAAGATTTAGATTGTATTTATTTTTTATTAAAGGGAGTGATAGATCTTTCTTGGAAAAGGGAAATAGTAGGGAATTTTAACTCTGAATGGTAGTCAATTTGTATGTCTACATCTACAGCCTGTTGAAAAGTTTTCTCTTCTTATTTAGGATGGCTTACACTTCATCTCCATGTTATAGACCATGATACACCTTGAAAGATATGAAATTACTATAGTTATTATAAAGAATGCATTGCATAACGGAACCCATAGCAGGCAAGAAATGAATTGAATCGAAGTTAACCTAAATCAGATGATCCAGGCTATGTAATTAATTACAAACTGAAGGTCTGATATTATATGGTGAACATCAGCTGTGAAAGAGAAGAGTCCTAATCTCTGTGTCTGAAGGTATGACAGTAAGACAGCGTCAGCTTTTGATACTGTCTGCAAGTCACAGAAATTACTAGTATTGATGCATTCAACTGAAAAATAAAAACAGCATAGCATGGGCATGAAGTTACAGCATACTCACAGCTGTGCGTTTTCTGTTCCACAGACCTGACTGACCTTCAGCAAGGCATCACCGTTGCCTGCTCTTCTGCATCCTTGACTTTGTTTATTTGCAGCTAGACACTATCCAAATTATGCCTGTGTCTGCCCTGAATATACTCAACATTTTCCTCATAGTTACTTTCTGAAGATTGTAGTATAATACTTATTTGAGCAGCACTCATTGTAGTCAGTGTGAGGACACAGATACGACTTCAGTAATATGCATGTGCAAATCTTCTATTCACGGATAAGCAGTTTTATGTGAGGGAGTTGTAAAAGTTCATGTCTTTGTATCCATGGGATGGGAGGTATGGCATGGAACCAAAGCCATATATACCAAGGGATTACTATATTTAATAGTTTCAAACAAAAGTTTCACAGGGAGTGGTCACTGCACACTTGATTATAACACATTTTATTCTATGACCTATTGAGTTATAGTACTAACTTAGTGCATGACTTCAAAACGTTGTCTTCTGCCAAAATGCAAGTGTAAGCAATGTTGTCTTTTCCCACATCTCTACTTGCTCATGACTGTGTCTTTGACGTATCTACCGACATCCTCATCACCTTCCCTGTGGGTTCCAGTCAGCAGTTTATTAACTGTGCTTGCAGCATTGAATGCAGTGTATGAAAATTAGAGAGGTGGCACAGTTATGTGTGTGGGACTCTCTCGTTGATAATTTTATCTTTGATGTTAACCATATTTGATGTTCTTAAATATCTAAAATTAGGACACTTTCTGTTCCTTTAGACTCAGAAGATAATGTATATGTGAAGTATTTCCAGGCTGCAAAAATATGTAAATTAGTAGCTATATTGTAAGATCTCAGATTGTTGAGCTCAAATAAACATTACTTTCTTACAGTAAGAGTTGTTTGGTTTATTGTTTGCATTAGTGACAATGCTTCCCACTTAGACTTCTCGTTTAATAGAGTCTGTCTTAAATATAAATATGAAATAAGAGGGCAATATAAGCTACAGTATTATGTCTAGTTTTTATAACCAGTTACAAAGAATATAGAAACATCACAATGGTACAAAATATAAGCTTACATTTCAGAGTAATGCATGTAATTGCTAAAGATATATTAGTTATAAATATAATATGATATTGTACTAATTTGAACAAGTGTTAGTATTTAAAATATTTGCTTTTGTGGTTATAAGTAAATTTTAGCTTAATTTTATGCAATTTACAATTCTCTTACAACAAATGCCAAATTTAATGATGCTACTTTGTGTTTACACTTTTTACTTTTGTTCTATCTTTCATCACATGGAATATTATTAAAAATATATTTATTGTTCTATACAGTGAATACTTTGGTTTATCACAATGAAGCTATGAGAATCAGTTTTGCTTGGCATAGCACATATGCACAATTGTGATCCAAAATCAGATATGTTGTTGGAACAAGGTTTCCACTCAAATTTCCAAAGTACATTTTTACATAATTCTTAACTAAATAGGAATTATAAAACAAAAAATGTTCGACAGCTTGACATTGGAAGCTAGTTCCTCAAAACAAAGTGTCCTATAACTAAATTTGATGGCACTTCTAAAGAAAGACTGACATTAATCGTAATTCATTTTATCATGTGCAACTAGAAATGCAGAAAACGGGAAAATGGTATAAATCAAAACACAGGATTGATTACCAAAGAGATGTGGGGTACTGGTTATTTTCTCAAGTGTAATATTTCATCATGTGTTCCAACAGGTTATGTAAATCCAATGTATGACATTCAACTTTATATTTGGCATTCCACATTTTCATATGGGTATGAGCTCATCAAGAATGTAAATATTCTGCAATTGTTAGAAAACTCTGTTGATTCAAATTGTGATTCTTCTCTCAAGTTTCACGATGAAGCTTCCTTAAGTCAGTTATGCTCTTTGGTGATATTTGCTTTCTATTTGCCTTTTAAAAAATTCTGGTAACACAAAATGCTTTCAGATCCTCTTGCTTTTTATAAGGAAACTTTGGAGTTAGGCATCTTGGTTCACTGTATTGAAAAACGATATTTACAAGTTAAAACTTGAGTGTTCTATGTAGATCTCCTGCTCAGTCATACAAATACATATAGTGATGTGTGTGTGCTTTTGTGCATGTGCATGTGTGTGTGTGTGTGTGATATTGCATCTGTGCCAATAAGATAATACCTTTAAACAAAAAATGATTAACAGTCCTGGGCACTGGAGTTGTTTTCAAATGTCTTATTAATTTATTAATACAGACTCAACAAAAAGTTGATGCCACACAGAATGAAAATAAACACTGGAAGAGAGTGGGACACCACTTGACTTGGGTACTGTGGTTTCCAATGGAGACATCTTTTCAAATATGTTGAGATAACATCTTATTGGCTAAAGATGTTTCTTCAAGACATCATAGAATAGATGAATGCAAGCAGAATATGCATGTGCTTTGTAAATTTTATTCCATGTGAGAATGAAAAAGGAAGCCAGGTGCTGATGTCACACACCATTAATCACAGCAGTCAGGAGGCAGATGCAGAACAATCTCTGTGAGTTCAAGACCAGCCTAGTATATAGAACAAGTTCCAGGACAGGCGCAGAAGTGTGGGAATATGCCATCACCAGCACCAAGAATGGGAAGAGCATATTGAATAGCCATGTGAATAACAAGTTGAATTTTGAGCCTACATAGGGACACAATGTGAGGTTAATAAAGTCAGACAGTGAGATTTCAAACTGTTGAACAGTTTCAAGCATTTATATAGTAAATTTATTTCCCTCTTTTATTCCTATCCCTTCCTAGTGAACCTACTTCTTCAAAGCCATTCTCTTACTTTCATTGCTTCTTTTTGTGTAGATTTTGGTAATTTGTTCTGGACAAATCTCATTGAGTTCAAGGTGCAGTCTATAAAATGCAATAAGGAATAATTCTTACAAAATAGTGAAGACCAAAGCGTTCTTCAGTGCTAACAACTATTGTGGTAGTTAGAAAGGACTCAACTATTCAAATGTACATTTTGAAGTTAGGTTTATCTGCTCAGCTTGCATAACAGTGAAATCAGCAATAATGGCTTCAAAGAAAATATTTTTTATTTAAATTTTTTCATTTTACATACCAACCCCATTTGCTCCTCCCTTCTCCTGCCCCCTACCTCCCCTTCAACCCACCTGAATCCACTCCTCGGAGGACTTAAGGCCTCTTTTGGGTAGTCAACGAAGTCTGGAATATCAAGTTGCAGCAGGACCAAGCCATGTCATGTGCATCAAGGCTGAGCAAGTTATCACACCATATGAAATGGGCTACAGAAATCCACTTCATGTACCCAGACACCAGGAATAAGTCCAGGCCCTACTACCAGGGGTTCCTCAAACAGTTCAAGACACATAACTGTTGCCCACATTCAGGGGATCTAGTTCAGTTGCATGCATGTTCCCCAACTGGAAGTCCGTGGTTCGTGATATCCCACTAGCTCTGGTCAGTTTCTAATCATAATCTTGACCCCCCTTACTCATATGATCCCTCCTTCCTCCTTTCAACTGAAGTCCAGGGGCTCAGCCCAGTGCTTGGCTGTGAATCACTGCATCTGCTTCCATCAGTTACTGGATGTAGGTTCTATGATGACAATTAGATTAGTCACTAATCTGAATATAAGGAAAAGCCAGTTCATTCACCCTTTCCACTATTGTTAGGAGTCTTAGCTGGTGTGGTCCTTGTGGGGTCCTGGGAATTTTCCTAGCATCAGGTTTCTCCCTAACCCCATAATGGCTCCCTCTATCAAGATATCTCNTCACTGCATCTGCTTCCATCAGTTACTGGATGTAGGTTCTATGATGACAATTAGATTAGTCACTAATCTGAATATAAGGAAAAGCCAGTTCATTCACCCTTTCCACTATTGTTAGGAGTCTTAGCTGGTGTGGTCCTTGTGGGGTCCTGGGAATTTTCCTAGCATCAGGTTTCTCCCTAACCCCATAATGGCTCCCTCTATCAAGATATCTCTTTCATTGTTCTCCTCTGTCCCTACCCCCTCCCCAGTGAATCATCTCAATCCCTCATATTCCCATCCTCCATATCATTCCATCCAACAATAACAGCATAGAAACTCTTATAACATAAAACAAAATGAGTGAATTACCAGTCAATAAATACTTTTCCTTGACACTTTCCTCAGCATTTAACTTTAAATACAATCTGAATTAGCATTTGTAGTTAGCAGCAGTGGCACATGGTAAGAATAAAATAATGAGGCAAGGTAGGAAATAAAGCATGCAGGACACTTGTTGAGGAATGTTATGGGAAATGGTTTAACGGATAGGAGCACCTATTTGTAATAATGTGAATCAAAGTTTGATTCCCCGGTACCCTTCTTATTACACATGCTTGGCTGGCGATGCTACAATCCTAGCAATATGATATGGAGACATCTGAATTCTAAAATGATGACCATCCAGGCAAGACCAAAGTGTTAGCTTAGAAGTTTCAGTGAGAGATTCTGTCTCAAGCTAATAAAATAGAGAGTGATGGAAGAAGGCATCCTATATCCTCCTCTGACCTCCGCATCTACACATGCACTCAAATGTTGATGTGCATTCACTACACATACATGAATACTCACACTCATGAAAAAAGAACGTTTAAAAGATAACTTTATGAGCACAAACATTGATAAAGCAGCGATGAACTTACCAACACAGCCTGGCTATGTTTACAACACATCTTAATAACGTTTTCCCCTCGTAACCCTAGACAAAGAATCTATATACTGTAAAAACACTGCAATCCCTAACACATAAGGTAGGACATGGGTGGTACGTTGAGGCTAAGAAGTGGAACACGGAAGCTCCAGATCTTTCCATTGGAATGTTCTACTGAGATGAGGAAAGATGCCTAAGGAAAATTAAAAGGATTAGTTTGATACAGATGAAAGTAATAGGAAGAAAGGAAGATAAGGCTTACTTTGGGAAATTTCTATTTGTCCTCTTCAGTTTTGACTGCAAATTAATTTTGCTGCAAATGAAAAGGTCATGACTAATACTATCAGTTGTTGATGAAAAATAGAAAAGGTGTTCATTTTGTTGAACATAATTTAGAACAAAGATGAACTGAATGACTCAATGAAGAAGGAATCCATTCATATATTAACTGGGGAAAATCCCTATTAGAAGCTTTCTTGGCCCACAGATCTTCCAGGATGATGCAATCTCACAGCCTTAACAGACTAACAACATAATCCAATCCAACACTGTCAACATTGCCATTGTGTATGTTTGTGTTCAGTAAATGTAAGAGAAGTGCTGGGCTGGAAAGATGGTTCAGTGGTTAAGAACACTGGGGATTAAGTAATATCAATAACAAAATATGAAAATGCATTATAATATGAAATATTATTCAATCTATAGAATTTTATGCCCTACCACAAAATGAAAGTAAATCAAGTTATTCAACTTAGAATAAAACAAAATGGATATATAAAATGAGAAATAAGTTGGGTAAAACTAGGTAAGAAATTAAAATCAAAGTCAAAGGTTGAGCTTTGTCCCTTTATGTAGAAATTACTATGGCTTTGAGATGTACCTAAAATCAGAGAAGGTTCCAAAATGTCTACTGTCAATATGATTGAATAACTGGACAAATACATTTTTGCATTGTCTTCTCTGAGTTTTGGGCTGTTATTTGTAGGGAAGAATTCAAGCAACTTCACATAACTTTGAACCACATTTAGCTACATTCAGTACTCAGTAGGCTGCTTTTCTCTATTTGTCAATTAAACTGCTAATACATCCAGATTTTTATTATAATTATTTTGTTGAAGAGAGATAAATATACAAATAAAAAATAACTATGGGAGAAGTTATAAAAAGCACCAGAAGTTAACATATCAGAACTGAGACGATGACAATTGCAGAATTGAAGATGGTGGATTTGATATGTATGTTTCTTCATTCTCATCTCTTGTATTTCTGTTCTATTTTTTTCCTGTTCCTTTCACTAAAACAATGCCTTACACTGTTCACAAGACTCTAGCATGTCTGTTCTAGTTTTACCTTACTTCATTGCCTCAAGAAACATGTCACACTTAGGTATACGGCTCCAATTTCTCAGATTAAATTCTAGGAGGAGGAAGCTTTCCTGAGGTGCTCTATTGAATTTTGTTTCATTTTATGAAGTAGGAAAGGGCAAGACAACAGCTTGTAATCTCAGAAACAGGAGACTGACAAGGGATCCTAGATGGGGGAGGGGTATATAGATTATTTTTTCTGTACATCTGAATTGCTAGAGGCTCTGAACACAGATCTTAGGGAGTAATCAGCTCATTGGAATTTTGCTTGTTCTGAATGCTTGGAGAAGCGTTATCTATGCTAGGTGTGCCATATCAGTTCTCAGAATCTGCACACATTCTCCAGCAACACACTATTATACTGTCTTGTGCAGTAAAGCTGTTCTCATCAGTCAGCTACTTCTGCCTAGCTATTGAAAATTTACTGAGAAATTAGTATAAGCAGAAGCAAACAAAAATGTGTGCATACACAAGGAATATCCTGTATACAACAAACATACTCCAAGCATATTCAAAGATTCTGAACCACACAAAATATTATTCAATTTAGTATTTATTTAAGAACCAAGAAATAAACTATCTAAAATTATAACTATTTTCCCAAATAGAGAATAATGATATTTTAAGATGTAGAGCAGACTATATTTAGATCTTATTCATGCATATATTTATGTTTAACATACATGTGATAAGTTTAAAGAAATAACTACTATATTTTATCATGCTAATGTTTGGAAATTTTCCTATTTATTATACTTTTCTTTATGAAGAAAAATGTATATTTATATAGTCTTTGATCAAATATAAATTTCACAGGTCAGAATACCTGAGGAAAAGTTAACACTCTCCATTAACACTGATACTACCTGGGCTACCCCATCCTTCTTACATTTGGATATGAACATAATGACCTCACTTATAATTAATTCTTCCTGCAAAGGACATCTTCCTAACTAGATAATCTCAGTTGTATCCTGAGCAAACTATGATGCCATTAAAACAAACAAGTGGCAAAATACAAAGACATGTGTCTTCATGCTTTCAACACAGTTCTTCACAGTTATAGCTGACAAATCACTGACAACATCATTTTGTTGCTAAGAATTACAATTTTATCTGAAATATCTCCATAAAATCTTCCATAATTGGTGCCCTTGGACTGCTGCTGTCATTTGAGCTGTTCTTTATCATAGCTTCCCACAGCATTCCTTATTCAAAAGTGATTATAGTCAATTTATAATTCACTCCATCCTTCTGTATATAGTGAGAGGTTACATTGTAAAATGAACGAGCATTCTGAAATCGCTCTGTAATCTGTATAATCAAAATATCCTCTGTAAGCCAGCTAAGGAATCCTATTCATAATATTTCCTAAATATTGCTAAGGTAGTGAAGTCATTTCTTTCCCAACATGGGATTTCAAGATTCTGCTTACTTTTAGTTTGTACCAGGCACAACTTCAAGCAAGTTGCACACTTCTCAGAAATGGAAGTGGATTTTATATCTCAAAATTATACCCCGTAAGCAAAATATGAGGGAAATGATGCCAATCTCTTAGATATAAAATAAAACTGTGATTCAGGTTGAGATTGAATTCCATGACATATTGACATGTTTTTCTAGAATTTTGGAGTGGATATTTAAAAGTTTTGAAACAGTAATTCTTTAAGTAGGGAAAATCAATTGAAGAGAACAATCATTTGGAGTCTTCTCACCCCTGGCTTAGTTGAAAAAGGGGATGATCTTAATAGTATTTCCAGAAACCTACTTAGCAAAGTGATAATGTGTCTGTTTTCAGATATAAAGATATGTGTGTATGTATAAAATACAGAAATAATAAAGATAAGATATGTACAGGAAACATGTACCCACACATACATGCCTTACCAAATTTCTAATGCATAGACAGGATACACTATGTCAAAAATCCTGATCAAGATGGACAAGCCAAGCTCTGTAACATTGCACCAGTAATTAGTTTTCTAATATATTTCACCAAACAATATATAGAATTCCTGAAGAAAACTGCTGCTAAAATACCATTTAACACAAAAATGCTTTGCAGAAAACAGTGACTAAATGAAAGAAATCAGTGGTTGAATTGATGTTATTGTTGAAGCGACCATAATACAATCTGTAGACATCTAATGTGGGCAGCCTATGAAATGCTCAGCATGAGGGTAGAGCCTACCCTGTGTTCAGATGTGCCATAACAGTAGAGGGTGTATGTAGGAATAACCTTTAAAGCTCACAAATATTTATTGGGATATCAAGCCTAATTTTTGGAAAAGTTGATGAACTCTCCTGTGTTTTACACAGGGTCTAGAAATTTCCATTCTTATTACACCACACACATGTGAATTTGAATATTCACTTGTTCTTGAGTGTGAAGTTGTGCTGGATGAAAAATCAGTTATTTTGTTATACTTTCATAAAGTGTCACTCAAGCAAAGCAAATGAAGGTTCAGAGAGAAAGATATATGTGTTACACTATAAACAAATTAAATAATATATAATTTGAGGTCTCCTATTTAAAATGGCATTTTCTCTTTTGATGGAAAACTTCCCTTTTCCTTTTTCCTCTGTGTCTAAACCTTGTTTCTAATTTGTTTTTCCCCTTTTCAGTACTAATCACTCAATAGAATATAATAAAATGTGTAATAGGGAAAGACATTATCTTGGGTAATTTCTAATTTTGTTTCTCCTTTGTTTAACTCTTTTATTTTTTTCTTCTACCTTTCCCTGTATTAAGTTTCTCTGTCTCTCTTCTTATTGTATTCAATCAAAAAGAATTCAATATTTTATATCCTCAAAAGAAAATAATGGCTTATATTTCAACTTAATGTGCCAGTTTGAATGACTAGATAAAAATTCACTTCTAATAGTCCTGACAACTATCAATTGCAATAACAAGTAAGTTTAAACATGAAAAGTTTCAAACAAATTATTTAAAAAAATCTGGGTTCAAAACAGACACAATATATCGCAATACATGTAATATGTATATATGTACACCTCTAATATAATACCTCAGTTCAATTCAAGATGCCATAAAATTGAATTACAAATCACATATTGTCTGTGAAAGATATTAATCCCAGTCTATGAAAAAAGATGAGCAGTTTTTGTACTTATTTTTTTCTTCTGATTATCTGAGCTAGTGTGTGAAAGTATCCAGTAGGCCCTGTAAGCTAACAATATTAGCTCTCAGGAAATTCCTTCTATCCTCAAATCATCTAGAGTGAGTTTTTGTTGCTTTCAACAGAAAACCTTCAGAAATATACCAGATGAGATACACGTTGGCTCTATAACTTGATTTTTCATTTTGGGAATGGAATTTAACTTGGGAGAGAATGATGCTCTCTATCTGTTCAAAAATTGTTTTTGTTATAAGGTCTATTCATAAGTGAGTTGTAATGGTAAAGAGAAAAGGGATTTTAAATTGCTTCCTGCAGCACAACATGAGGCAGTAAAAAGAATGCTGAGCAGAGAAAACATGAAAATAGGAAGGGATGCTCTAAAGAGAAACTGTGGCACTGAAATAATAAGAATATAAATTATCAATGATAAGAATACATATTCTTATATATGTGTGTTCTTCTGTAGTCACATATATGAATATATATTTATATATTCTTGTTTTAAATTCTAATATGATAAAAAAGACTGATTATGTGACCCAAAAAATTTACCAATGGCAATATCAGGTCTCTCCAAAATATTGATATAAATTCTTCTATGGACCATTCCACATTGAATATTCAATATTGATTATTCTGCTTCTTGAGTTCAAAGTTATATAAATGTTATAAATCTAGACGTACTTGAACACAATAAAAATTAGAAGTGCTTCAATACTTAAAACAAAATTAGGGGAGACTAAAAGAATTGTAGCTTTATGAAATACAAGAGAAATTGGTAGAGTAGGAAAGAAGGAAATACCAAAAAAAAGAATAAGGGAAGAGATTCATGTTCAGTGAAGATTTGCTTAGAGGAAATTACTGAATTTTGTTTTAGTATGATCCAGTGACTGGGTATTAAAATAACTATGCTCTTCTGTGCCTTGTGGAATATATCCAAGTAGCAGATGATAACAGGGAGCTTTGATCTTGTTTCAAGTTAATGCAAAGAGTGGAGAAGATATCAGTTGTATACCAGTTACCTCTGCTCATATGTCGCTTTCGCGGTCTTCTCAGTTTATATTAAAACATGTAAAGATATCAGCTGAATGAACACTTTATATCCTAAGTAGTAGAGAAAAACTACTCAACAGTATTTATCTAATCTTAATGTATGTGTGCTCAAAATTCCTGTATTTTAATCCCATTCTGGATCTTAGACAAGACTTCTGGGAGATTTAGGTCCTAGGATTATAAGCTTATAAAAAAGTCCTCAAGGAAACTTCTTGCCTTTTATAGCATCTCAAAACCTTGTGATGAGGAACCCTTATGTCCTGTACAGATACTAAGTCTTCCAGTGTTCTATCTGGAAATTCTCAGTATTCAAACATATGAGGAACAAACTATTTTGTCTATAAAAATAATGACAAATCTGGAATGTTTTTCTCTTCAAATATGTAGTTAACTTCAAATATACATATACTCTTCTGTTGTTTGTAACATCCTCAAATCTGTGGTATTTTGCTCTAACAATCCTAGAGTTAAAGGTAACTCTGGATATGTAACGCCTACACTACAGATATTTTGTAGACACCAAAACACTAAGGCATTTATAATGCAAGAAGACATAGGTTGCTACATCTTATGTGATTTATTTATTGTATTATGAAGTATGTATGTGAATATCTTAGTATAACAGGAGAAACCAAGTTTTGTCTGCCACAGAGATAATTAAAAACAGAAATTAGAAATTCTGAAGGTGTGGTCTTTATAAATTTATCTCACCATACTTGTTCTAGTGTCCTTTTTGATTCTGTGATGAGACACTCATACCAAAAGCTACTTAGAGGAAGCACAGCTTGCTTTGGATTCTACTTCCAGGGCACCTCCCATCACTGGAAATGTCAGAGCATGAGAACAAACAGTTATTTGAGTAACCATGCTCAGATTACTCTAGGCATTGTCAAATTGACAAATAATGCTAACTAGCACAGTGCCTAGAAGATAGTGAATTATATCTTCATTTATAATTCTGTTTGTATTATAAGTTGTCCGCATAAAAGATAGATGTTCATATTTAACCATAGATAAATCTGGATAATTTTTAATGTCATCTTGTATTGAAGAAAGGCATAGGAAATTAATATGCCCAGAAAATGGGAAACTGAGATGCTATCTATATTGTTTGCTATATTACCTTTGATCTTTCTGCAAAGTTATAAAGTTGCAATTATCACCATAGTGCATTGGACAAGGAAACTCTAGTCTAACCTCATTATACAATAATATACAATGACCATATTCATGACCATTCAATACTCAAATAAATATGAAACCCCAGTCTAACCTCATTATGCCATAATATACACTGACCATCTTCATGACCATTCAACACTCAAATAAATAGTGATGAAAAGTGATAAAGAAGCCAAAAAGATACATACCAAGCACAAAATCTGAATAGAACCAAGCAGTAACACAACATGAGTTCACCATGATCTGGGTACACAATCTCCTATTGTCCCTCAAGTTGAATAAATTTGTTCTTATAGTCTCATTGGATAGTACTTTTGCTTTCTCCTACCTGAATGCACTCTTAAAATCCCATCTCAAAAATAATGCATGGACATAGATGGTCTACATTTTAAGACTATAACTCAAGGACAGGCAGAGGTAGAATGCTCAAGGAGAGAAAAATCATCCATTTCTTTACTTAGAATAGAATTAAGGAAAATTCAGGCAATGTTCTTTGAAGAAGGAACAAAAGACAAATTAGCATTGTACTGTTTTATCTAGGACCACAGGCATCATTCACACAAACGGTTTTATTGATTGATTAGGCAAAAGATTTACAAGAAGAAAATGGTTTAACAAGCGTCAATGCTTTGGGAATGATTCCCAGAGGAAATAACATTGGAATGAACTGCCTGACTCTATAGTGTAAGGAGAGAAAAAATATTAATTTGAAGAGAAAATGCTTACCAAGTAGCAAAAACCAATAGCCTTTAACACAGACACCTAGATAAAAGAAAGAAATCTTAAAATGGGAAAAAATTAGAAAGGATCTTATTTTTAAAAAGTATAATGGACATGTTAGAAAATGTCATGTTGATACTAAGTATTGATTGCTCAAACAAGTGCATCTAATGTAAGACTATAAAATGGATCATTTTGGAAATCTGAACTTTTATTCTGTAACTGTTAATTTTGTTTGGGGAAGTGATTAAATATAGTTTATAAAGAGAAAAACGGTGACAATATCACACATTTTGCACTTTACTTTTTGTGCAAGAATTAACTATTAGATGAAAAATGATTCTTTTAGTAACTTCTGCAATGTTATATGTATTTAAGTAAGTGTTTCAGATGTTGATTCTGAGTAACTCTGTGCACTACCCCAGTGGTTTCGCTTGCTTGTTCTGTCAATATGTTCATGAACAGTCAGTCCTGTCCCTTAAGGTGAGTGACAACTGGGCAACAGAGCATGAAAGTCACTTCCCTGTCACAGAAAATCTTCAGTGTTGTAAGGAGGGGGCCGCTGCTTGTTCATCCTGGCCTCCAGGCTAGATTAGCCCCAAAATAACCACACAGAAACTGTATTAATTAAATGGCTGCTTGGCCCATTAGCTCTAGCCTCTTATTTGCTAACTCTCACATCTTGATTTAACCCATTTTTATTAATCAGTGTATTGCCACATGGCAGTGGCTTACAGGCTAAGATTCTAAACGGCGTCTGTCTCAGGCAGAGAATCCATGGCTCTCTCTCCACTCTCCTTCCTCCCAGCATTTAGTTCTGTTTCCCCCCACCTAAGTTCTGCCCTATCAAAAGGCCAAGGCAGTATTTTTTTCATTAACCAATGAAAGCAACACATAAACAGAAGGGCTTCCTACACTTCATCAGATGTCTGTCTCTGACCGTGCCCTTGTTTCAGACACAAAATTCATATTGCATGCTGTTTTCCCTGTTGAGTTCAGGAGACTCTGGTCTTCACATCAGTTTTTGTCAGTGTGTATGATTCTTACCTTATACCCAGACTTCCACTTTTCCCTTAATTAGACCATTTGGAAAAGTTTCTTACCCGGTCTTCTTATTCAATTGTGCCTATAACTCACTCCATTTTTGACTTATCATTTTAGTGACTTTTTATATTTTAGGAATTTAATATGCTACATCCTTGCCCCATTGCCTATAGCATAAACTGTCTTTGGCAGGGTATGCCATACACTTCACATTCATATATTAGTAATTGTTGTCCCTATAATCTGGACACCATGACAACATACACCTCAGTAGACAGCACCATGCTAAACAACACGGATGAAGGGGCAACTGTGCACTTGGTATTCTGTAACAGATCACTTTATTTGGTGGAAATCCTCTTAACTTTTTTTCTGTGTGAAATCTATTTAGTTTGACTTACATGTTTTTCACTTGGCTCAGTGATACTCAAAATAGTTGCAATAAGTATGGTATCTTGTGATATAGATAAAAAATATTTACAACAACTTTTTATGTTTTCAGAAAGTAAATTTTTGGATGAAACCTCTGTGTAATTCATTCACATGCCATTATAATATCTTCATTTAAGATAATTTCAAAACCAAACCATACAGTTTAAGCCTTATAACACATAGTGAAAAACAAATGTAAAAGCACATTACCATGTATTTAAACTATGAATGTTCTAGCTTAATGATAATACTTTATATGATTTTCAGCAACAAGAGCACATTATTTAACTTTAAATCAAATTTCACTTTATTAGTTTATAGATCATGGTGAGGCTTATAACCAATAAGCAATTCCTGAATCAGAAATATGAAAAATATCATCCAAGTAGATTAATATTTAAATTAGAGACAACAGTCTGATGGGAAATCGTTAAAATATATATAGTCAAAGATCTTAAGCATGTTTGAAGCCACACACAACATATATTTTGCAATGCTGTGATATTCCTAGCATGACACTTGTTGATTATTTACATTTCAGAATGCTCTACATTTTGCTTCAAAATATAACATCAATAGTGGGTATACAAAAGAGGTCTAAAATGACTCTACCATCATTCCCTCTAAGATTTACATAATGTGTAATTAATCATCATGACCAAATTGTTCCAAAACCCATCTAATAATTCTTATAAAGTTTTTGTTTAAAATAATCTTTACTCAAATATTTTGAAAATAAAACAGAAGCATAATTTGTAAGTGCCAAGGTAATTTTTACTATTTTTGTGTATATTACTTTTATTTCAGGGAATATGACAAATTTTATCGATTTATATTTATAATACAATAGATTATTCTTGCAAATTAAAGGATCAAAAATTTTAAATTATGTTCAATATTTTCATAGGATAATATATTACATTTGTTTATATTAATGTTCACCTTCATTTCAGATGTAATATTATTGAATTATGGTTAAATAAAACAAAATTTATAATTAGTAAAACAAGTTAATTTAAAAATTTGCCTACATTACAAAATGTTTAAAGGATTTATACTGGAGATTATGTCTCTATCCTATTTCATCTTGGTGTTAAAAATGCAAAATATCATGAGATTGAACAGCAGCAGGAAGATTGTGGGGTATGAGTTAATAAGGACTTGGGATATTAAGGACAGCAGCATGAATAAGCACAGAAGCAGGACCAGAAATTTTTTCAGCAGTAGTACAGAGCCAGGGCGCTTGTATAGTAATTAAGACAACAGAAACTTTCACCTCAGCCAGAATGTGTCAACATAATTTTAAAGACATAAGCATCTGAGAACACCAGAGTACCATATATAGGTTTGCATACCACATTAATGGTTGTTGTTGTTGTTGTCTGAGAAACTACAAGGAAAATCAATAAGGATTGTTCTGGGTCAATCATGGCAGCTGCAGTTCATAGTAGCTACCATGAAGTTAAGAGGAATCTCTACACTAACAAGTATACCCATGACTACCACAGAACACCTCATGAATAACAAAAGGAGTGAATTATTCTAACCTTACCACACTGTAAATTTACATTTTTCCTAGTTTGCCAAGATATGAAATACATCATGTTCTTGTCAAGAATAAACCTGAAGCAAACACTCTTAAGCAATTCTTATATGTACAATTTCAATGGAGCATTTAAATGTTATATACCTAATCTTAGGAATTCTACAGCTGGAAATTAACTCTAGAGACCAAATGGCAGATATTTGTGTGTGTCTTCTTATGAGAGAATCTGTGTGTGCATGTGTGTATGTGTGTCATTACAAAATATGATCACATGGGCTGTGGGAATTGCAAAATATCAGAGTTAGTAATAAATAGAAACAAAAACATTAACAATGAATAAGTCATCTATGAAGCTAGTTGATTGGAGGAAAACAGAGGAGAGAATGAAGTAAAACCTTGAATGGAAATGGGAACATGAAGAAGCTTATTTATATGGGGTAATCTCTGAACTCTTTAAATGAGGACTAAAGAATGCATGGTTTAAAACTAACAGATACAGATACAGAAGGAAGTATTAGCACTGAAGCCACGGACAACCAAGTGCATAATGTTCATGTACATGTGGAGAACTGCCTGTGTCATTGGACTGACATGATGTTGGACATAAATCAGCACGCATAAGAGAAAGTAGGGGATCAGAACGCTAAAGGTTGGAGGGCTTAGGCCATGGCAAAGGCACATCTTGTTCTTAGAAAAATGAATTCTTAATTAGAAATAGTCCTCATGTAAAACAAAACACAATAGAAAAATAAATATGTAGAATTTATTTCATCTGTGTTATGAGACCTGGCACAATACTGAAGATATCTAGTCTTTTCAAAGTAAAAATTAAACAAATATAAATTAGGATGTTTTATATTGTAGAATAGGAACTGATAATCTTTATTTGTGAATATTCAGGTAATTAAAAATTTATTTCTGGTAGGATCTCTCTAGATAACCCTAAATACTCTGGAAATTACTAAGTAGATCAGGCTGTTTTCAAGTTTGCTGCAATTTCCCTGCCTCTTCCTACGAAGTGCCGGAAGCTGTAGGCTGTTGGTGTGTATCGCATGCCTGGCCAGATTCTAAACACTACTCTTCTGTAAGCTGTACCTTTTCTAACAAATTCACTCAATACTGCCACTATCATTACAGTGCAAAGAACATATTGAAATGTAACCTAAACATGTTGAGAATTACTATGCTCACATATAGTTTTATATATAAAATCAAATGGAAGAATATGTTTGCCTAATCCTAGCCCAAGCCATAAGTCAATGAAGGGGTGTTCTGGCCTGTTTTTCCCCTTTGGGGATATTTCAAATATTTCATGTTTTAACGGTTATAAAATGTAATTATTGTATGGGATCCAAAGTGTGCAAAAGAGTGGGTCACTGTTTCTAGTGATTACTTGTGGACTCTGTGTCTTTTGTTTGCTTGTTTGCTTTGACCAGTTACAAAGTGTTAGCTTGGCTCTATTTTATTTTATTATTATCCCTTAGAAACCTATTTTTAATAATAAAAGACAGGAAGGAGTGGATCAGGTTGGAAGGGGAGCTGAGGAAGAAATGGGAGTGGAGTGAGAAAAAATAAGCAGAATTATAATTTTGTTATGAACAAAAATTATTTTAAATAAAAGGAAAAAATATTAAACATATTTTTCCTTTCCACAAGGTAACAGAGGAAAAAATGCCTGCTCAGGTAAATGGTAATAGATTTATATGTACTGGATTCTTCTATATGAGCCATCCAGTTTCAAACTTCTGGTTCTTATGTCACACTTTCTGAAATATCTTTGATGATATACAAGACTGTCCTATAAAAAATATGTGAAGTTAGCTTTACTTACAACATAACCAGAAAGCCATTTCAATCTTCAGTTTTAAAATGAAGACCAAATACAAATAATGCTTGTCTTGAGGTACTTATATACAAATCATGTAATAACCATTTTTATAAAGCAAGGGGATCTGCTCAGATTTCAGGCGTTATCAATTTTATGACTCCCTGAACGTGACCAAATGTTTCTGACGTGTAACACTGGAAAGAATAAAATGGTGCTATGCCATGTCCATTGCCAGTTGACATTGTCAACCTGGGAAAGGTGGGAAGTTTAGTCCTTTGCTATCCATTTTTGCCCCCGATGGCTCCATGACAGTTTACAGATGAGCATCTGAAAGCACCACTGAAGCCAATGACTGAGCACAGAGTCTTCAAGATGAATGTCAAGGGAGACAATTTTTCCTTCCATGCCTTAGAATTCAAGGTTCCAGACAAAAGTGAAGGCATCCTCCTGATTCTATGGTAACACAAACATAAGAGGCCAAAAGAGACAGCACACTATCCTTGGGCAGCTTTGAATTAAACCACAAATGTCTTCCTCAGCCCTTTGGAGGAACATGTACCCTGATTTGTTCAATATGTGCAGTTTGTTCACCAGACCAGAGAATGTTTCATTACAATGTGATTCCACCCCATTAAAGTTCTTGAGGCCACCCAAGAGGGACAGTGTAAGCAGCAGCCAGTTTTCCATGGCTGAAGAAAGTTCTAATGAGGGAGAAACACATAGTACAGGTGCAAATCTTACTCATTTCTCAGTATGAGAACCCTCCATGTTCAGGTATGGGACTCATGAGAATGAAACATCCTTGAAATATTCCACCTCTTATTTAAGCATTGGTATTTGCATAGGTGTGCCTGCATGTTCTAATTCAAACAATGATTTCCCAATGTTATCAGAAGGAAGTAACCCTCACGTCATCATATGAAATGTTCTCCAAACCCTGAACCTCATTTGAGACAACTCTGATATCTAAGAACAGTGGTTAAGTAGGCTTTGTACATTTATTCAAACAAAGTTTTGAAGTAATAAATCCTTCACATTTAAACAGATTTATTTTCGACATATATTTTTCAACTGAAAATGTATAAACAGTACAAACCAAGTATTTGGACACACACTGAATGAAAGTCTCTACTTAATATGACTTTCCTATCTCACATTCAATATGGAGAGGACGTAATTCTTCACATTGCCTACTTGTCAGGCTGGTGATGCTCTGTGCAAAACTCCATGACACTCCTCATTTATCATGTTTTGTTTTCATCTTCTCTTTCTAGATCTTTTTTAGAAAAGTTACGCTAAAAATAAAGACGTGAAGTGACAGAGTGGCCCCAATGAAAGAAGACTGTACTTTTTCTGACTTATGGCATATATTTTTGATGATATCTATCACTCTTTAATTTAGAATTTCAATTGCCACATATATTACAACACTGGGTACAGAAAGGAGATGGTGTGAATAATGAAAGTAATAAGAAACAAGTCAATGAAGTTTGCACTCGTCTGTTTTCTATGAGAGTATTTGTTGTATGAGGCTGCTTTTTCATTTCCCGGCCAACCAGACTCCAAAAATAATCACACAGAAACCATATTTGCAATACTGTTTGGCCAATAGCTATGCGTATTTCTGGCTAACTCATATCTTAAATTAACCCATTTCTATTAATATGTGTATCACCATGAGGATATGGTTTACCGAGTAAAGTTCCGGTGTCTGTCTCTGGTGGGGCTACATGGTTTCTCACTGACTTCACCTCCATTCTCCCAGCATTCAGTTTGGTTTTTCCTGCCTAGCTCTCTTTCTGCTCTGCTATAGGCTCAAGAGAGCTTCTTTATTAACCAATGGTATTCACAACATACGGAGGGGAATCCCACATCAAGTATTACTAAGCAAGAGTGGAATTAGACCATCTGTGTATGCACGCATGCACACACACACACACCTAAAATTTACTACAAGAAAGTGTCTAATTGTTATTGTTCATTAAATCTACTTTCCTAGGTAGGTGCAGAAGTTCCTTTAGTTTCATAGGGTCTCATATCAGCTGAAAAACCAGGTCCCATTTCTGTACAAAGGCATCATGAATAACTAATGCTATGTTTCTGAAAAGTTAGAAGTAAGTAAAAGAAATAAAACATCCATTTGCACGCAAAATTCAAGATGTCATTGATTTTTACTGCTGAGTAGTACTCTAATGTTTATATATTCCACACTTTATTTATCCATTCTTCCATTGAGGGGCATCTAGGTTGT
>LOJH01012617.1:9109-25449 GCA_001685095.1 Ellobius talpinus
ACAGCAGTCAGTGCTCTTAACCACTGAGCCATCTCTCTTCAGCCCCCAAAACTAGTTTTAAAGTTAAAAAAATGAGCAAATGCAATGTCTATTATTAAACATTAAGAGGGTCCTTTCCCTGCCATTTTTGTCACTTACAAACGCAGCCTTAAGAGGGAAAGCCCCATGTAGAAAAATCCCCCGCTTTTTTTTCTGCCTCCCGAGTTCTGGGATTAAAGGCATGCACCACCACCTCCTGGCAAAAATCCCTTTTAGTTCCCATTTAGGGACCTTTAGTGGTTCACAATTGTAATCTCAACATTTGGGAGGCTGAGGCAGGTGGATTAACATGAGTTCAAGGCTACTCTGGACTATAGAGTAAGACCTTGTCTATAAAACAAAGCAAATACGCATAGGGAAACAGTCCCAGCCTAGAGAAACAAACACTGGATCTTGGCATAAAGAGGGAACGAGTGACCTCCTTGGCCACGAGGGGGAGCCATTTCTAATTTATTACACTAATTAAACTACAAATGCTTAAGATCCATTCTGAACCAGCCCTTGGGAGGCAAAGGTAGAGTTGAGTTCAAGGCCAACCTGGTCTACAGCGTGAGTGTCAAAACAGCCAATGCTACACAGAGAAACCCTGTCTCAAGCAAAAACCAATCAAACAAAAAGTTCCCATCCTGCTGAGGTAGGGGTTGAGGAGGGGGTTACCTGGGACAGAGATGCTAATTAACGTGTACTAGCCCAGCTCTGGGAGCTGTGAAGGAGTGGGGAGATCCATTCACCTCCTAAGGTGGTACCTGTTTCCTTGAGGCCAGAACCCAGCTCTAAGGCCCCTGTCTGAGCCTGTGTGGGCTTCTGGCCTGGCACACTGGCATCCCTGCCACCCACCCACCGGGCCAGCTGGTCCTCCAGGTCTTGGATCTGTTTGTGGTAGAATTCCTTCAGCTCCTCCACCAGGGTGGACTCCCCAGACTTCATGGCCTCACTTGTGTCCTTCTTGCCCCCTTTCTTCTTCTTGCCCTCAAAGTCTTTGCCACCTTTGTTCAGCTTCTTTTTAGGAGCCATGGCCCATGGCAACCACTGTTTCCAAGTCTCCTTTAAGAAGCCAGGTGGTTGCTAAGGAAGTTGGATCTATTATACATAGCAACAGCCTAACCGAGGGAGACTGGGTTTTAAAGGGCCACTGTCCTCTTGTGGGCGGGGAGCCTGTATCTGTTCAGGGACTAGCCTTTCAGAGCAGGGTGCCAGGCTCGTGGGTACAAGTTTGTTTTCCATGAAGACCTTTTCTTCCCCCAAATGGAAATAATGTGGTATATTGATCAATTATCAAGAGCCCTAGAAATCACTAGCCCGTCACTTTGAGACTTTGGGCAATCAGAAGTTGGAGGTCTAGCCAGGTGGAACCTCTTCATAGACTCTTAGCTAAGACCAGAAGACTCAATCACTGGGCCCCGTGCTTGGAAGCGCCTCCCCTAGACCATCCTGCCAATCCTTTAGTGACACAGCCACACAGCATCTTCTATTGGAGGCTCCAAGGCTGAAGTCTTGGGATATCCTTAAAGCTTAGTGGCAGGGTGCATCTGTTCGCTGCTACCCCAGGCAGATGAAGTTCTTTCTGTAGCTTTGGTCTTGGCTGTACCGTGATAGGGAGGAAAAGCCCCTGGAGTAGAGGAGACAGCATGCAAGCATGGGACTGGGGACAGTAGGTATCCAGCTAGCAGATGACCTGCTGGCCCCTCGGGTCTCTGTCCTTTCAGCACGGAGCCATCTCATCAGTCACATTGGGCTCTTTTCAGTTCATGTTTATCTGCTCTTTAGTCCCCAGGCATGTCTGGGGCCCGTCATCTTCAGAGATGACTGAGACTTAGTGGGTTCATTATGAGGGGGGCTCAACTTTGGGGATGTTACAGGAGGACCATCCATCATAAGCAGAGGACTAGAGGGGATTCCATTCAGGGCTGCCTGATTGCCCCAGCTATGGTCATTCTGACTCCGTGGGAGTGAACGCCTGGTGTCACACACAGCTGGGCACCCGGAAGGACAGAGGGAGCAGCCACAACTCATGGCCTGGGTTCTGGGGTTACTGGGCTGGTGGCTCGTGCTTTGGCTTGCTGCAGTGTTGAAGATACACTCCAGCTTTTGGAGGAGTGACTGAGGCTCCCTCTGAGCCCTGGGATGCTGGGGACTAGGGCTGCGGCAGGACACAGCACTGCTTTGCTGCTTGGTGGGATCATAGCGGAGAGGAATGAAAAAAAGCCTGGGCCAAGGGAAGTTGGGGGAAAAAAACAAAACAGAAAACACAAGAGAGTAGCCAAGTGTGGACATTCACACCTGTGATCTTAGCGGCTTGAGGGGTGAAGGCAGGGGGAACACAAGTTCAAGGTCAGCCTGGGCCACTCAGCGAGGCTCTGTCTCAAAATAAGAAAACATGGGCCAGCAATATGCTCAGTAAAGCATATATGAGCTTTCTGTGCCCAGAACCCCGGTGGAAGGAAAATGGAGTCCTTGAAGTGGTTCTCTGAGCTCCTCCTGCACATGCGCACAACAACATGAAAACAGCGATGAGCAAGAGATCAAAACCCTGAAAACCAGCAGAAAGAGGCTAATGAGCCATTCTCATTGTGTGGGGGACAGGTGGCCCCAGGGAGAAGGAATAAACAGTATTTACTCTGCTTCAACAGTTACTCGGTGTAGATAGAGTTCAAGTCCCTTGACCTTATTCCAGGCACTCTGCTGACAGGACATGCTGGCTGGCTGAAGTCTTCCAGGAGCGAACATTGTGAAACACTGTATCCTCCAAGCTTCAGCTTCCTCACCTGCGAGGCAGCAGGGACCAAGGGACCACCTAACACATGCCTAGGAGAGGCCTGGCATGATTGTGGTGCTGTCTATCACTGCCCATAAGACGAGTCTTGCTGGAGCTGGGTGGGATGTGCCATGGACTGTCCTCCAAGCCAAACTGCCACCATTTCAGGCCTGCTTGCAAAGATCATTTTAGCTGAGCTCGTTGCCTGTTGACCTTCCCTCACAGGAGGAGATGGGGGTCACTGGACCCACCTGTGCAGCCAGCCAACCCCCCCCCAGCAGCTGTATGCAATTCTGCCCTAACTGCACGTGGCCTCGGGATCTTGGGAAGGGGCTCCATCTCATTTCCGGTGAGGCTGCTTTGGGTTTCTCCATGCTCCCGTTTGTAACCTCGGACTCAGGCTCTGCGAGTATGCCCAACAAACTCCCTGGTTCCCCGGGGGTGGGGGACCTTTGGTAGAATCAAACTTGGGTTTGTCATTGGGACCTTAGAGACATGGGTAGTTGTTGCCTAGTCTGCTCCCCTACCTCCACCACCTGGGCAAAAATACTTGGTACATATGCAAGATCTACAAGGTAGCCTTGAGTTGATACATTCCTCCATGCAGTGAAGGTATCATTTTCTGTTAACCAGGCAAGATAATGTATACAGGGGTTTATGTAGTTGACTTAAAAAGATTTATTTTTGTGTATATGGATGTTTTGCCTGCATGTCTATGTGCAGTGCTGATGGATGTCAGAAGAGGGATCAGATCCCTGGGAACTGGAGTTACAGGAAGTGTTGACTCACCCTGTGGGTGCTAGGAATCCAGCTCCAGACTCTGAATAATAAGTGTTCTTAACTGTGGGGCTATCTTCCCAGCACTAATTAGCTGCTTTTCATTGTGTTTTGTGGTGCTGGGATAAAGCCTCACACACCAGGTTAATGTTCTGGTTGGCTTCGGACACAACTTTCAAGCTCTTATCTTTTAGTCTTGAAACAGGGTCTCACTAAGGCTGACTTTGACCTTGTTCTGTAGTCTAGGCAGCCCCAGAAAGAAAATTTCTTCTGTCTCAGCTTCTTAAACAGCTGGGATGGTAGCCTGTGCCCCTGGGACTGGCACAGTCAGCTGCTGATGGAGGTCCAGGGCCTAGCAGCTGGGATGGTAGCCTGTGCCCCTGGGACTGGCACAGTCAGCTGCTGATGGAGGTCCAGGGCCTCGCACTTGATGGCTGGAGCGTGTGAGCGGGGTCCGCTGAGAGACTTGGAGGCAGAGGCAGGAAGAGGCCAGGCTTGACTACAGAACAGCCAGCCCTCTGGCAAGAACCCAGTACTCTCAGCAACCCAGTCATTTCCCTCCATCTTTGCCAGGACTGCCACACTGAGAGTCAAGCTCCCAGCACATGAATGTCTAGGGACAAGCCATATCCAAACCTCAGCAGGAGAGCATTTAATGAGCCCCACGACTCTGTGCCCCGAGTCCTCGGCTTATGAGTAATGTTGACCTGGTGTCTACTCCCCTCTGGGCCAGCCTCATAGCAGACTCCCCAGGTCACAGGACACCCAGCTTCCAAACTGGAGGAAGCACTTTCTACATGTGGGCAGGGGCGGGGGCAGTGACATCAATGGAGGGACTGACCTCTCAGCGCTCTAAATGTACTGGGACCTCCACTCAAGTTGGGACCGGGTCCTGCAGTGTCCGAGGCAGAGGTGTTCTAGAAAGGAATAGGTTGAAGAGCAGCTCCTCTCATGTCTAGGCAGGTCTTATTTATTTTTACTTGTTCATTTGAGACAGTATCTCACTGTTGCCTTGGCCGGACCTGGAACTCATTATGTAGATCTGGCTGGCTGAACTCAAGAGATTCCCCCCTGCCTCTGCCTCCCAAGTGCTGGGACTAAGGGTGAGTGTTACTATGTCAATGGAGGCAGCATTGCCTTCCTGCCTGAGGCTAGATACAAGTGTTGTCCCCAATGGGGAGGCAGGTGTGATGTGCTGTGATGCAAGTCACAATCCCCTGGACCCAGCAGAGCCCAAACCACAGCTGTGGGGTGGCCGGCCTCTGTTCTTCCCAAAGTAAAACCAGCTTCAGGCGGCCTGGGCACCATGATGAGCGCTGATGTCTTTATTAGACTCAAATGCTGCAGTACAGGACGGTACAGAGTGGTACACGGCTGCGCTTCCATACTTTAAACACTGAGATTCGAGAGTTTCAAGTTAACAAGTTTCGAGACAGACTAGCTTTTTTTAAATATCCTTTTGAGAAATTATTTATATAAATAACATAAAGGAAACCCCACATGTTCGACAAACAAGGTCCTGAAGCATGAGCATTGCTTGACTGGAGGGAAGGGACGAAAGAATCGGCTCCAGGAGAAATCAAACCAGTGCTATTAGGGTTGCTCCTAAGGAAGAAGGTCACTGGAGGGAGAAGGGTGGGGCAGGACTGAACTCATGAGAGGGGAGAAGAGCACAGGTCACCACATCTGCCAAGACAGCACGAGACACAGTAATACACACAAGTCTGCGGGAGGGGGGCTGGCCTGGGGACGTTTTTGTGACTTCCACTGTCTGTGTTTCACGACTGCAGCAGAACAGCGAGGGGCGCTCAGCGAGCTGCTGCGTCCTGAGGATGAAAACCATCCTTCCAGCATCTGCTTCTGGAATTTCTGCTTTATAGCTAGCTAGGTTTTATACAGCGATGATTTTAATATAAAGAATAAAATGATCATTTTTCTCATACAACCACAATGACATATGACTGTACATTATACAAAATTATGATTGATGAACTATCTTAAACTCAGGATACTCTGACTGGTGTCACTTGCAGAGTGGAGACACCATCAGTGGTGCCCCCATTCCTCAGGCCTACAATCCTTCTCTAGCAAAGCACCCTTTGATCAGAGTACCACACCCACATCTTCCAGTCCATTCCTGACCCTTGACCTCTATCCAGGCTGACCCTGTTCAAGTGAAGCCTGAGGAAAGAAGGCGGCTGGTTGTGCCTAACTCCTCTCTTGAGGAACTGAGGGTGCAAGGCATGCTGAGCTAGGTTGGAGGACTTAACTCAGGGTACAGCACTGTGGACACAGGTCAGGGGAGTAGTGCCAGGCTCTGGCAACAACACTGGCTGGCACCCAGACTGGATTCCTGTGGACATCCTAAGCACCCCCTCCCCATCTCAGCTGCAACACCAGGCAGAGGCCTGTTTCATGCTGGCCTCTGGAGATGTCTGCTCACTGCCATTTCCAGCCTCTGTGCCTGAGAACAGGCGGTGAGCAGGGACTGGAGAGAGACATGTGGACTACCTGGGGCACAGACACCTTACAATTCCCATCAAGAACAGAAATGAGCCCAAACAGGCTTTGAGAAACACCCACACATCTACCTTTCTAAACTCAAGCAATGTGCGCACAGGGCATAGGGCTATATACAGTCATGGGGTCATAAATAAGGAGAGAGTCCACTCGGTCTAGAGTTCTGCAGTGTGGCGCTTGCATGGGAACGTCTTGTGGGATACGTACGGAAGATACTCATTTTTTAAAAAACAACACATTACTCTCTTGCTTTTCAAAGGACAAGATAGAATGTCTTCGCACAGGAGAACTCAGCGTGGTAACGGGGTGGCCAGGGCGTGCAGGGCTGGGGAGGCAGCAGAGCAAACGAGGCGTCGCGCTGGGGAGCTGCAGGGCACTGTGGGAAGGGAGCCAGGATTTGAGGGGCAGCTTATGTTTTTAACTGCTTATTTCTTCATCTGTTTTATTCAGCTTCTTCAGCGTGTCCAGGAGTTTCTGTGGGGTGAGAATGTGCGTGGATCCTGGGAAGGCAGAGAAGACAGTGAGCTCACTCACCTACTGCAGCCTGGAGACTTCTTTCCCCGATTCCCCATCCCCCCAACCCTCATCTGGGTCCAGTGGAAGCTGGGAGGGGGTGGGATGGAACCCATGGGCCCTGTCAGAAAAGACTTAAGAGGCATTTAGGCTCAGTTGAGTCCCAGGCTGAACCTAGGAACGCCTCTCAATCAGAGCCCAGCGCCAGCTGCCAGGTGATGGGCAGCTGTGTTTTCTATATTATCTCTTGAAGTCAAGATGAAGCCAGGAAGAGAAATTTCAAATATGGCAAGGGACAGTGGCTAAGGGCAGAGGCTGGTAGGCGTCTCTGGGTGGAGAGAATGGTGCCTGTTGGGCATGGGGACCCACTGAAGTCTGGGAGGCACAGTGGGGGACCTCAGGTGTGAGAGGGAAAGGGCGGGGGACCTGAGGCCTTACCTTGTGGAGACCTGCATTGTAAGAGATTAAAAATGCTTGCAAAAGTTTAAGCTAATGGAATCAGATATACTTCTAGAGTAAAGATAAAAAAACAACAAAAAAACCATTTAAAAATGAAGGCCTTTTCATAGAGATGTAGGTGCACTAAAATGATGCATGGGCTGAGTGGTTTGGACATGGGCTTAAACAGAATGGAGGTGATGGTGGTGTGAGCATGAGGCATGCATGCACGCAGCAGTGGGTGCAAAGCAGGGTCCTGGTGGGACAGGAGAACTAAACAAAAGATCCAGTCTTGAAAATGTGCCTCCCTGGGGACCCGGAAGCAATTGGCTCTGTGGGAGTGGGGCGCTGACACCCTCCAGACTTCTATTCCAAGGGCAGGCACAAGGGGGGTCAGTGCCTGCACCTCTGACCACCTTCAGTGACCTGGAAGCTTCCTGATCATTCTGGACTAGCAGAAAAGCAACACTCTGAGAGCCACCTCCCAGTGTCCTGCTCCTGCCTGTATTCACTGTTCTGAGTGAGAAGTCCATGCCTGGCTATTTCCCAAGTGTTCTCCCTGTTCTGGGGCCCTGTACTTTAAGAATGTTTTGTTATTTGGCCGACCTGCAGCTCCTTAAGCAGAATAGATACACTGTCCAGAATGCCTGAGGTTTTTATATGCTCCCTTTTTGCTAAAGCACACTGGCTTCAGTGAGCTTGCCAGACTTCCTAGGAGCCCTGAGGCTGCAGGAGCCAGTATCAGAAGGAGGGTCTCCCAGATCTCCACTCCATGCAGTCCAGCTCTGCATCCAGCAAGGAGTGGCTTTGGGTTTCCTTTAGTCAACATGGAGCATACTGGCCAGAGAATGCCCTGCTCCCCATCCTGGACACTGGCCCACTAAACTGGAAGGCTGCTTCGATCAGGCCTGTTCCTAAGTGTCTCCCCACTTCTCAGATGTGCATTCAGAAATTCAGGAAGGTCAGAGAGAGGTCAGGAACCCAGGCTCTAGAATTTTCTGATACTATCATATTCCTAACCATTGGACATTGCTTGTCTTTAAAGAACAAGTGTAGAACAATCTTGGAGATCCAGGTCATACAAAGCCAGCTCCTGACATCTGACAATCTGAACGTTTCAGTCCTGCAGATGGAGCTCGATACCATCAATACTGCAAAGTGGGTGAGACGAGCCATGAGCTGCATTTTGCAGTTAATCTCATGTTGTTCCCCAAGAGGTTTGGCTATGTTGACCTTCTACTCATGAACTCTGAGACTCTCTCAGTCCACACAACTGGGTGATTATGAAATTCAGCAGTGGCCTCCAAAAATGAAGTTGAGGCCTCTTCAAATGACCATCTCATGCATCAAAGCCTTGGGTAATGGTCCTCTTGATTAAGGGCTCCCTGGAGCTTGCTGGGAAAGAAACCACCCCACCCCTTTTTACAACACAGGGTTTATGTAACCCTGGCTGTCCTGGAACTCGCTCTGTAGATCAGGCTGGCCTCAAACAGAGATTCACCAGACTCTGCCTCCCAAATGCTGGGATTGAAGGTGTGCATCAGCACCATCTGGCTAAAAGAAGCCATCTTTATCAGAGGGGATGTGCAAGGAATGCTTGTATGTCAGAACCAACAGCCTCAACTCAGAATTCAGCAAAATTTTCTCTATATAAGCACACACAAAACCTTACAGGTGGCATTGGCAGAGAGTTCTCTCATTTGATTTTCTTTTTAAAAATTATTTTTATGTATCTGAGTGCTTTGCTTTTATGTATGCCAGGGCGTCATATCTGTTCCTGGTGCTCAGTGAGGCCAGAAAAGGGCGCTGGCTCTCCGTGACCGGAGTTACAGACAGTTATGAGCTGCCATGAGGGTGCTGGGAATTGAACCCAGATCCTCTGGAAGAGCAGCCAGGATTCCTAACCACCAAGTCATTTCTCCAGCCACTGTCTCATTTGTCTTGATTACTTCCTGGCCACTCTCTCCTAACTGGTCTTTTGGCCTACACCATCAAGGATGTAAAAATCTAATCAGAAGACATCACTCATGGGCAGTCTGGAGGGATGGTTAGAGGGGACTAAGATGAGGCTTAGTAAGTTGGGGTTCTTCAATGGTCTGCTGCCTTGGGGACTGGAGAGAGAAGAGCTAGGAAGACACAGCGAGGTACTGTCTCCTGGGAACTCTCCCTTGTGGCAGAACCTCATCTCCATAAGGATAAGCTGTTGTGGCTCTTTCTGTAGGCTGCCAGATCCCAAATAATGCCATGGAGACTTTTTATTAATTATGAAAGCTTGGCTTTAGCTTAGGCTTGTTCCTAACTAGCTCTTAAATTTAAATTAACCATTTATATAATCTATGTTCTGCCACGCAGCTTGTTACCTCTCTTTAGTACCGAATATCTGACTTCCTCCACATTAAACCAATCAGAAGGTACCTTAGGCAAGTAAGAAAGGACAGAGACACATTTACAAAAGGATTATCCCAACATCAAGCTACAACCAAGGCTCTCTAAGGGTCTGCACTATTCTGTCTCTGTTCACGCGGATGACTCCAAAAGGAGAGGGGTTTTTCTTTGCCTCTGGCCTGTGTGGTGTTAGGGCTCTGTAGATTGCTATTGCTCACCTCCCTGCTTCCTTGTATGCATATCCATCTTAAGCTGTATTTATTTTTGAGACAGGGTCTCACTCTGTGGCCCTGGCTGTCCTTGAACTCTTATGTAAACCAGGCTAGTCTTAAACTCACATAGATCTGCCTGCCTCTGCCTCCCAAGTGCTAGGAGTAAAGTGTGACACCACACCTTGCTTATTTATTTAGCTTTAGACACACTCTGCCTTGAACTTAAGACCCTGGTGCCTGAGGTCTAGGCCTCTGACAGAAGCGCAGCGCTCTGCTCCATGTCCTATTGACCTGCTTTCACGGGAAATGCACAGGGAAGGAGCGGAGGTCCAGGGCCATGGCCAACTCAATTTTCTTGGCTCATAACTGTTGTCCTGGAGACGACACCCCTCTAGTGAGGAAAAAGGGATACATGGAGTAGTCTACTGCTTCTTGTTTCAACAGGAAAACCACACTAAGCAAGCCAGCTTCTGGTGCTATATAGTCCCACTTGGGAAGGGCCATGCCCTGAGATTCACTAGGAGGATCGAGTGTGGCCTGAGGCCTACATCTGGCCTACTGAATTAGCCTGGCTCAAGGGAGCCTTGGTGCACTGACCCAGCTTCCCTGTATTTGTATTCTATGGTCAGGGAATGTGAGTGGCCACCTCGGTCGCCCAGTCCTGGCTACCAGTCCAGGTCTCTTGCTACTGCTTCCAGGCTATTCCAACTTGCTGTCTCACGGGGGTCACATGTCAATTATGGTGAAAGGACATTTTTGGGCCCATGATCAAACAGGTGTAACACTGGGGAATTCCTAGCACAGGAGGTTCCCAACACACTTAAGAATGGCTAAGGAGGAGGGTGTGGAAGAAGAGAGTCTGGTAGGCCAAACAGACAAGGTATTCCCAAGGAACAAGCTGGAGGGTGTCAAGGGATTTCTCCTAAGGGATCTAGACCTCACTAAGAGGCCTCAGTGAGAGAGAGGCGCAACTGTTCAACTCTAAAAGATCTGGCACTAATATAAAAGTGATTTCTTCCCCCCTCCCTCCCTCCCTCCTTCCCTCCCACGCCTCACTCATGGCAGACAAGCAGTCTATCACGAGGCTACATCCCGGCCCTCTTCTTACTTTTTATTTTAATTAAGCATAAGTGTGTGAGCATGTGTTCATACATGCAGGTGCCCGTAGAGATCAAAGACATCAGATTCCCTGTAGCTGGAGTTACAGGTGGCTGTGAGCTGCTGAATGTGGGTACTGGGGACAGAAGGTGGGACCTCTACAGGAGTACTATGTGTCCTTAACCACTGAGCCATCTCTCCAGCCCTCTTTTTACTGTTTACTAGTTTTACTATTGAAACGTCATCCTGTTAAGTTGCCCAGGCTGGTCTTTAACTCCCTCTGTGGCCTAGGTGCCCTGGCCCTGCCTCTGCCTGCTGGGTAGCTGGGATCACAGCCTGCCCACCAGACTGGAACAAAAGAGTGCACTTTCTGTAGAGAGCAGAGTGTCATGAGCAGTGGTCGCCAAGCCGACAGCACCCGGAGGGTGGCCATTCCTCCACACTGATGCCCTCACCATGCCTAGTCTGGGTAAAGGTGCTCATTCCTCTGCCTTTCACTGGCCTGGAGTCCCTCTGTTGCTCCCTGCCACTCCTTTCTCACCATTAGGTGCTATGGGCATCTCTCAAGTTTGGCCTTGTACACATGGCCACCCTGAATGTCACTGGCCTCCCTCTCAGGCATGCGTGCTCTGTGGGAGCCTACATTTCACCCTGGGCAGCAGGCTTGGGTGCTGTGCCTCAGACATCCCTCAACTCCTTAGTATCACAGTTACTGTCCCATGGCTTCACCCCAGTGGCCGGCAGCTGTCTGTGCAGCGTTCACCCATGGCTGCAGTGAGAGGGCAGGAAGAGCCCAGGGCGTGAAGGCTGGACACATTTTCAATCGGTGTTAAGAACTGCAAGCATTTTCTTGGAAAAAAGAAAAGTCAAAGAAATGAAAAGAAAAAAGAGAAAAAGAAAGAACGAGTGGCGGGAAAACAAAGAAAGCCCTTCAGAGCGGAAGAGTTTCTTTCTGTAATAAGCCGCTTTTACTTTGTCTCTGCTCTCACTCCACTGTTGGAGCCTGATCCTCAAAAGATACCCTAGAGGACTCCCTGAAGTCGGGGTGTCTCAGGTCCATGAGGAATTTGGTGGGAGTGAGAATGTGAGTAGAACCTGTGGGAGAATAGAGGCCAGCTGAACAGAGGCACCCCTGGACATGCCAACAGAGGCCCCAGCGCCCGCAGCCAGAGAGGCGTCGAGAGGCTAAGCATGCACGGGCACATGCACACAAGCGTGCACGCATGCAGGCAGCAAGGTATTGGCATGCGTGAAGCACATGAGGCCACACAGTGAATGGTGGCTGTCTGTGGGAAGCCCCTCCATGAACCCACTCGGGCAGCTCTCTGTCCCCGGGTCTCCACCCTCCCCCTGCACAAGGAACCTTAAGGAAGGTCCAAAGGAGAAAAGGAAAGTCCACACCCACAACCTGGCTGTGACAGCTGCTGTCCAGGAGAGCTGCTTTGAGCTCAGGTCCTCTAACACATTCATGCAACACACGCAAGCAGTGAGCAGGGAACACACATGGGACCTATGTCACATACAGAAAACAGGCATGAAAACTGGATCATGGATGCCTTTGAGAGCAGGGACAGGGTGTACAGTCTCCCCCCCCAGCTGTGTGAAGGGGATGACCCCTTCATGCCTGTCTTGGTAAACCTAGAAGCAGCTATGTTACTGCTCTAAGGAGCCTGCCTGCTTGGACAGCTTGGGGGTGCTGTGAGTTGGTCATCCAAATCGGATAAACAGAAGCGACACTGGTTAAGATGACTGCACCTGGGAATGCGGGCAGCAGTCAGCACCTGTGAGCCAAGGAAGCCTTGCCGGCTGGGCACCTAAAGGCCTCCTCTCCAGCAGTATATGTGCAGATGGCCCACGTGGCACTCCAGGGCCCTAAAGAGGATCATTTCCACAGGGTGCCCAGCATACTCCTAGGCCCACAATCTCTGGCCTTGCACTGTACCCACATGTGCTCCCACAGAGGGTGAGCCTAAACGGGGCAGTGTCTGTGACAGCAATCTCACAACTGGTGGCACATCAAACAATCTGGGGTCAAAAGGAAGGCATCTGGAAGAACCCAGATTTCTCTCCCTCAATCATCTGCCAGCCTTAGAGGCTATAGATGATCCTGGAGACAGGAAGCAGGAAGAGCCTCTTGCTGCAACAGACCAGCTTCTACGAGCTGCTTCTATTCTTTGGGAAGTGAACAGGAAGCAGGGTGTGGCAGACCAGAAGGTAGTAGGGACTGGCTAAGGTATCCTTATGACCTGCTACCAGGCCAGTGGGCTTCAGCAGTATCTATGGACATGCTAACTCTCTCCAGCCGAGGGGTAGAGCAGGGCAGTAGTGAGAGCCCTACCTACCTTAGAAATGTGCAACTCCCCTCTCAGCCCTGCTCCAGGCTGCAAGTAGCTGCTACAAACCCTGTTTTGTTGGGAAACAGTATGGCTTGGGAGAGGTCCACTCTTGCTCAAGGTGACTCCACTTGGCAGTGCCAGTGTACAGATTTGAGACTATGACCAAACTCTTTCCATCCCAAGACGCTGTCTTGCAGCAAGAGACACAGTAGGGCAGAGATCCCTAGCTTCTGCCAGTCACAAACTCTCATCCAGGGCTAAGGCTTGCTGTGGTGAGGGAGGACGAGGACAGAATGCGACACAAAGCATGGGATGGAGTGGCAGCGCAGTGGGGCAGCAACTCCTGCAGAATGCACGCCCTGCTCACCTATCAGCACTTCCCACTTGCCGTTGGCCTGGGTCACTTCATAAGCGCAGCGCATCTCATTCAGGCTCACGCCTCCAAGGATGAAAATAATGAGGCGGGGGCCGCTTCGGTATTCCCCAGGGGCCTTATTCTTGTGCCAGTGTCCGTAGCGGGCGCTGAGGGAGAGAGAGCAGTTACAGGTGACTTGTCCGTGCTGGCGAGCTAAAGTGTACTGTAGGTGCCCGAGCCATGACCGCCACTCTTTTAGAAACAACGAGGTACCCCACCGGCTCATCTCAGCAGCTGTGCCTATGTGGCTCTCATCCAGATGTCTGTTTCAGATCAGGCCTGGTCCTGAGCTTGCCTGAGACTCTGCAGCACTAAGCGTCATGGAAGGGGAGGCAGAGGGCCGTATCAGGTTGGCACACTGACCACAAGCAAATGTGCTAAAGAGGCCTTGTTTGTGCCAGGCTTTCTGGTACTGTACCCCCAGGGAAAGACAGCACTTGCCCTCCAAGAAGTTAAGACTATAGCAGGATGGGAACCACTGAGTGCCATGGGACAGAACGGGCCACAGAGCACTGCTCAGGCCTTACCAGGGAAGAAAAAGACACATGAGCCTGAGCAGACAGCTCTTCACTAGCAGGCCTCCTCTGTCCCTAACTTCCTCAGTAGAGACCTGGACTCTGGCACAGGGGAGACGGGTTGTCCAGGCTCCCTCCCTCACGGCAGTCCTGGAAGCACCTGGGCACTATCGCTTTCTTCCGTACAGCTAGGACAGAACTCAGTGGCTGTAGTCTATTCCACATTCGGAAGTGGCCTTTTCAACTTTGCTGCTATCAGAGGACATTCCAGTGCCACAGGAGGCAGGAGACACCGTGGACCTCTGGCCCAGCCCCAGGCTACGGCCAGGAGTGAAGACGGAAAGAAGAAAAGCCAGAGACAACCGGAGAAAAGGGACAGTGCTCCTACTCTAAAGTGCTGCTGTTCATAGGGGTGCATGGTGGGGGAGCTGCACGCCTTTAATCCTAGCCCTCGGGAGGCAGAGGCAGGCGGATCTCAGTGAGTTCCAGACCAGCCTGATCTATGGAGCGAGTTCCAGGACAGCCAGAGCTACACAGAGAGACCCTGTCCCCAAAACCAACGAAACAAAATGAACAAACAAACAAACAAAACCCAAACAGAACTCAACAAGGACTGGAGGAGTGCTGACCCTGGGAGGCACAGCTGGTGGACCTATCTGCAGCCTCGGCTGCTCTCCAGGCCCCCAGCTCAGCTCCAGTTCCTGGGAGCCACTGTCTAACACCTGTCAGCTGGCAGGCACCTGGGCCGTTCCCACACCAGGCTGCATGAACAGAAATGCTGGGAACACTGGGGTCTCATGATTAAACAGATGCTTAGGGAAGATCAAAGAGGAACATTAATAAATGAAGACCTACAGATTATAGGGGGGCTGTGTAGTTTATTTGGCTGCAGATAATGTGTGTTGGGGTGGGGGTAAATGCAGTAGGCTTGGCATGTTCAAGGATGAACAAGGAGGTAGTGGCAGAGGCAGACAGTGCACGAAGGAACAAGGGGGTGAGTTCTTGTGGGGCTGGGAGCCAAAGGGAGGACAGTATGGCCTGCTGTGAACTCGGGCCTGCTGTATCCTGACCATCATGGGTGATGTGGGAGGGTCCTGACGGCACATGCCAGTCACAGCCAGATCACGCAAGACTCGCAGACTTTCCCCACATCTACCCACCTGACAGCTGTGGTGCTAAAGGAAGCAGAGGAGCGGGTCGAGATGTACGGGTAGTGCTTTGTATCCAGTTTGTCTTCAATAGTGTCCTGGAGAGGAGAAGACAGAGGTCACCATCTGCTTAAAGAGGCTGATAGGAGCGAAAGCAAGAGGATGTGAAGGAAAAGTCAGGCAATGACCACATCTGCCTGCTGCCGCTACTAGGTACCCAGCACAGGCCAGGGACGATGACACTTGCTAGACTCCTGGCCCTGCGGGCTACCCTAACTGTCCAACATGACAAAGCACCCATTTTCCCTCATCTGTGCAATGGACTCCAGCGTATAAGCCATTGAGGTTAAACCTTGTACTCTGTCCACTAAACTCGACATGTGCTGTCAGCCTGGTGACAAGCAGGTCTAGGGAGAGCCTACCCTAGGGAGAGCAGTTTGTCAAGGGGTCAATTGTCTGGTGGGCGGATTCCAGCTATCTCCTGCCTCTTGGAAATCCATACTCCTATTAGGAGCTGAGAAGCTTACACAGACCTCCTTGGAGAGCAGGTGTGGAGGGCCAGAGAAACAGGGGCGATGCACTAGAGGGCTGCTTCCTCAGTCCCAGCACCAGAGACAGGCACTTGGTTCCTGGGTGCTTCATAGCCACCTATCCTTTTGGTTTTCAGGTTTTAAAAATAGGACCCTGACTCACCCTACATAAATGCACTTCTAGTATATAATTCCTGAACTAACTCAGGCAGACGAGACAGGCCTATTCTCTAGACTCCCTTTTATTTGCCTATCAAGTGCAGAAGTTGAGCAGACTATCTCCTCCAACCTTAAAAACCTCCTGGCGTAGGACTCTGCAGGGTTCCTGCTGTGAGGGTGAGGGACGGGAGTCACAGCACAGAACTGTGGCACAGCCCACTGCCTTGCATCCCTTCACAGCCAACAAACATGGTGCCACAGCTTAGTGTGAGGCTCTCTGTACTGTGGACATAGAGCACAGAGTGACAGAATCATCCTATTAGAAGATAAACTCTGGGTGGGCTGGGGGGGTAGTGGCATACACCTTTAGTCCCAGCACTTGAGAGGCAGAAGAACTCAGAATCTCTGAGTTCGAGTAAGCCTGGTCTACATAGTGAGCTCCAGGACAGCCAGAGCTCCACAGGGAAACCAGAAAGAGAAGAGAAAGAAAGAAAGAAGGA
>LOJH01012618.1:9747-19808 GCA_001685095.1 Ellobius talpinus
GGGAATTGAACTCAGGACCTTTGGAAGAACAGGCAATGCTCTTAACCACTGAGCAATCTCTCCAGCCCCGCGAGAACTACTCTTTAGATATTCTTGTCTACCTGTGCTGAACATATTTTTTTCTACTTTAGTGTTATGGTAAGGAACCATAGAAAGACTCAGTAAGAAACATGATGGACTATCATGCTAATATAGAACATCAAAGCTAAAGAATAAATAGTGCAGATCTTATGGGCTAATTGAGCTCATGGCATTCAATACATAGGTAAGATAATAACAGGAGTTCTGTTGTCAATAATTAAAAAAACAGGACAATATAATGGCTTGTTGTTTAATGTCCCCTTTAACTCATGGCAGTTAACTGTTTCATATAAGAACTTTCATTAGTGCAAACATTTGAAAATCAAGTTTCACATCTCTATAAGGATAAGTCATGCATCCTTATTAAAGGATTAATAGTACTTATCTACTTGCACATTGATTAACAAAATGGCTATAATGGAAAAGATAGTAAGATTTCATGTTTGTAGTCACCTGTACTTGTATTTTGTTATGTACAAGAAAAATTTATTATGTAGTAGATCTTAGTTACTATTGAACTCAATAAATTGAAAATAAACTGTGGAGTGCCACCCATTAACTTTTATGTAGCTCCATTACATCGTTACTGGTATAAATGTATCATATACATCATTACTGGTGTAACTATAACTCAGAGAAATATTAATTTGCCTAGTAGGATAGTAGATCCATCATAGTACTGGGAACACATCCCAGCTACCAGAAACACAGCCATGACTTTTCTCTGTTAGTCATGTTTTCTATTTTCTACCTAATCACATGGTCCATAACCAGGGAATATCAATGGCAAACTTCATGTTTTTATAATTGGAAGGCTTCATATCAACATCAAGGCATTTTCAGATAGCCTGTTGGACACTTGAATCTTTCTCTTATACTTACAGGTTATACTGTGTGTCCAGCTTATATAGAGGCTACTTTATTGATATATGACCTGGGGTCATAAGGAAATAGTTAATTCATCCTCTGCCTGTATCCATTATTAGAACTTCTAGTCTTAGAGAATATTTAAATAATAGTTCTAAGAGTATAAATTAATATCAGTTTATTTTATTTATTAGTTTAATATACCTACAAGGTTGATAGCTATAACCAAGCAAGGCAATTTCATATAATCTGTGTAGTTTGTCAGGTAATTCATTCAAAAGTATGTACCTATGCTGGCCTTTGGAAGGAAATGACCTGGGTGGCTTTCCGTATGTGTGATTTATGCCCAGGGACCTGCCTGCGAACAGAGGTTCGGTGCCTACTATTCTGACTATCATGGAGGCACACTGTTCCTGACACACCACAGTGCATCTGAAGTGCTGGGTCCTTGAGGCATCTGAAGTGCTGGGTCCTTGAGGCAGAACGTAGCAGAGGTCCCCTCTGGAAAACACATGTGAAGGAACCAGCAAAATCAGTCTCGGAAGCAGGAACAGATGAGACTTAATCTTGGCAAAAGTAATATGAAACTCAGATATTAAACGGATGAGAGAAACCCAGAAAGCTCTGAAAGTAGAAAGACCTTAGGGTCTAGCTAGTGGGGGTGATAAATTAGATTTGGACTTGCAATAGGCAAGCAAAATAAGCTCATACTGTTTTTGGATGTGGAGAATAAGTGAAGTGCCACATTATTTGAGATACAAATCTAGGGACTGCAAAAAAAATCTATTATTCTTAGACTCGAATTTTCCACTTTCCCCAGTTTATGCAGCCTACCTGCACTGAACTTCTCTCTGATTTGGAAGGAACAGTTGCTCTTGTGGGGAGACAGAATTTTATTTCTGTGACATCTCATTCCATGGTCATCTATATCATCTAATGGGACAAGGAAGAGCTGTTAGTCTAAAAGAAAGTAGAAGAAAGGGAATCAGATCCATTTTCTGGGCAAAGAGTGATTTTTTTCCTCCTGTTGGTTAGACATGAAGAAATAATCTTTTCTTGGGTAGAGAAAGGTCAGTTCCAGTAAAAGGTTTAACAGGAGCCCACAGGCATTGGACATGTATTGGATTGCCAGCAGTCAGGGAATGTGACAGAAATGGTTGTGGATGTGGTGATGATCAATAGAAGACCTTGGGAATGTTTGGCTTAGTGCTCATCTGTGTGAAGGAATTCATGTTTGCTCCTGGGAATCTGAGATCCAAAGTTCTAATTTGCCTATGGAGACTGGGCAGTTCATTTATCAGTTGCATTTGGACATGAATCATTTATAGTAAACATTTTTCTGTCACATACTTTCTTGCCTATGTACAGGCATATCATTTTGAACTCTGAAGGGCTGAGTGAGGAACTTAAGAGTGAACTTATAATTAATGTAGTCAGATAAGGGTAGAGGCTCACAGTCAGTTATGCCCCGAGTCCTTCCATGATGTCCTCTTCAAGGAAAATGACCACAGGTGAACAATTTTAGATAATTTAAATCACAGAAGCCTGGAGATTTCTGGGCTCATTTCTTTTCCCACTGTATTTCATAACATACCTATATTACATTCAAAAATTCATTTATTTATCACCCCGGTTATTAAATGTTTTTAACATAAACAATGATGCACTTGGCTCTGTGGTGAATGAATACAGAGAAGGTTAAAACTTGATTCTTCTAATATGGTGTGCTGATTAATGGAAATTTCTGGTGTTTATTGACACTAACCAAAATGAGTTTTTTGTTCTCTCAGAACTCTGCTTTTTCGTGTGAAATGGAAGAACAGTGTGCTATTGGTTTCATAATTAATTTAATGATGTATCTATGTGATCGTGCGATGTCCAATAATTAGCTAATGCTCAACATGGTTAACTTCAGTTGGCTGTTTAAAGACTAGTACACGACAGTACGTGATCATTATTGACAGTATTGATAAGGGAAATATTTTGTGTAAAATTAGCAAAATCGTGGGAAAAGACATTGCTTAAGAAGTGGAATCTCAGAGAAATAAAATATACTTAACATAAATATATCTTGGATAGATCTTTGAAACATTCAAAGCTCCAGTGACATGATAATGACTTTATTTTTTAGATCTGTGAGTCCAGCCTTGTGAAGGAGAAGGCATGTGTGGAAAGTACAGAATTTCAGTCCTATGCTTAGACGTCAGAAAGAACTGAGCTTCTTTTGGGTTCCATTAACCATTTATCATGTAATCTTGGCAAGTTACAAGAACTTCTTGAATATTGTCTACTGACCTCAAGTGGAGCCAGTGAGAAGTCAATCAACCCTAGGCTCAGAACAGGAACTGGACTTAACTATGAAGGCATTAGCACCTGTGTCCTTCTCTTAATGCAGAATGCACCTTGAATCAGTGGCATGCCCAGAATACAGGCTGCAGTGTGCTAGGAAACAGTGTCAAAAAAGCACAATTGTGCATATATCATAGTGCTCTGTCTCCCTGCATGCTGCTGTTCTTTTCACCATGATGATAATGAACTAAACACTGAAACTATAAGCCACACCAATTAAGTGTTTTCCTTTATAAGAATTTCCATGGTCATGGTGTCTCTTCATAGCAACAGAAACCCTAACTAAGACATAAGTTGATGCTAGGGACTGTGGTATTGTTGTAATAGGCCTGACCATACTTTTGTTTAATGGAATTTGGTCTTTGAGAATTTGGGCTAGGAAAGCAGTGAAATATTGCAAGCACTGCTTAATGGGACACTCTAGAAGGAGCATGGAAGGCAGTGGTGTTGAAGGTTATTTGAACTGTAGGGCCTGGTTCAAGAAGTTTCAAAGGAGAAGAATATTACTATGTGGCATATTTTCATTCTTGTGATATTTTGGTGAAGAATATGACTGCTTTTTACCCTTGTCTAAAAAGTCTGCCAGAGGCTAAAGTGAAGAAATTTGAATTTATTCTGTTGGCAGAGGAAGTCTCAAAACAGCCTAGTATTGACTTTGTTGTACGGTTATTCAGTGGTCAAACTTATTCAGATCTATAATGAAAAGGAGCAAGTTGAGCAAGGAAAAATATAAAATATATAATCTGAGAAGAAAAGAAGCACCAGGAAGTATTCTAGGAGATAAACTGATTAAGAAATGTAATGAAGGGAGTGGTTGCCACATGGCAAGCTCCCACTCAGATAGGTATCCAACTTTTAAAAAGGAATTAAGAAAAGCTTAGTGTCTAGCAGGGTGTGGTAGTGCATGCCTTTAATCCCAGTATTCCAGAGGCAAAGGCAGGTGAATCTCTGAGTTTGAGGCCATCCTGTTCTACAGATTCATTTGCAGGATAGCCAAGCTTAAGCAGTCAAGGAAAATAGAAAGCTGGTGAAAATGTAATTGAATAAGTGGACCATGTTCCAGCCCAAGCAAGCAGCAGACTTTGGTAGATTAGGCCATGCCGTTCTGATTTTAGAGACAAGGATAGAAAGAAAAGGGTTATGGAATCTTCCTCCAAGACTAAGGAAAGCTGGTGAGGCTTAGGCATGTGGCAGAGGTTCCCTGAATGGAGACACATGTCTCTAGAGAGGCCATGTGTGAAGCTGTGAAGGTGAAGCCCGGATTGCCTTGAATACCCCAAGATGTTAGAGACATCATAGCCATGGGATACCTGCTGAGGAGAGCTGATAACAGGGAGTGGAATCAGCCCAAGAGAAGGAAGTGTGTTGCCCGCAACACAGCTGCAAGGAGTGGGAGAGCTGGAGTGTTTTGACATCAGACGTGGAGATGCAGAGTTTGGAGTTTTCCCAGCTGGTTTTCAGTCTTGCTTTTGAACGGTATTTCCTCATTACACTCCCTTCCTTGTATTTTGGAACCGTAAGGTATTTCCTGTGCCATAATATGTTGAAAAGTACATGATCTTTTTAATTTTGATTTTCTAAGGGAGTATGATTAAGAGATCATATGAATCTCAGAAGAGATCTTGAACTTTGGATTTGTAAACATTGTTGAGACTGGATAGACTAAGGGGACTTTTGAGATTGGACCAAATGCATTTTGCGTTATGATATTGTTACAAGTTATAGGGGCCAAGGAGTCGAATGCGGTAGCTTAAATGTATTTGACTCCTATGTACTCATAGGGAGTGGCGCTATTGGGAGGTGTGGCCTGGTTAGAGTAGGTATGGCCTGATTGGGGGAAGCACATCACTGTGGGGCGGTCTTTGCGGGCTCCTATGCTTAGGCTGTACTCAGTGTGGAGACAGTTCACTTCCTGTTGCCTGCAGAACAAGATGTAGAACTTTCAGCTCCTTCTCCAGCACCATGTCTGCCTGCACGCTGCCATTCTTCTCGCCCTGATGATAATGAACTAAACTGTTGGGGGATATTCAACCACACTGTGAGCTTCGAGTTTGCATTTGTGTGAATTTAATAAAATTAACATTGGATCAGAAGGCTGAATTGGCAAATAGTTGATAGAAAATAATCATAAAGCATCAGAGGACATCTGGAAGAGATAGAGAGAGACACTGGAAGTAATAGGGCAGGATTTAGAATGCAAGGCTTTTGTTTGTTTGTTTGTTTGTTTGTTTGGAGGGTGTTCTAGGATGCTCTCTTTGGGAGACCCCAGCAAAGAGAGGTTAGCTATTTACAACTCAGTCTCTCTGAGCTAGCAGGTTTGGATCACAGCCTTTGAGGCGGGAGTCTTATTTATAAGTAGAATGATAGAGATTTAGTTAAAGCAGCCTTAGCAGCAGAGCCAGTGCCTGTGGGAACAGAATTTCTGCCAGTCTATGGCCTGAGTGGCCAGGCTGCTGCCAGTGAAGCAGGCTGGTAACTGCAAAGTCACAGTTGCTGGCCTAATAGCACTGGATTAAGGTACGGCCTCTGTGCGAACTTTATAACAACACTAACCCCTGAAACTGTGAGCCAGCCCAGTGAAAGTGTAAAAACACTAACCCCTGAAACTGTGAATCAGCCCAGAGTAACTGTAACAACACTAACCTCTGAAACTGTCAGCCATCCCAGTCAAACGTTTTCCTTTGTAAAAGTTGCTGTGATCGTGTGGTCTCTTCACAGCTGTAGAAACCCTAGCCAAGACAGGAGGGAGTGGCATAAGGTGTAGATTGAAGGTCCCTAGGAATGATGGGCAAATGTTAGAAAAATGGGATGTGTTAGGGGAACCAGGTTAATGGGGAAGCACGTGTGTGTGTGTGTGTGTGTGTGTGTGGAGTGAACAATATTGCCTATTACTCTCATTAGTTAAAATTCACTTTTAAGCTGTCTTTAAGATTATGGCTCTTATTTTTAAAAATGTAAGGAGCCTTTGAAAGGTTTAAATGAGGTAATGAAAGAAATAGATTTGCACTCACAGGGGCACCCTGACAGGAAAGCAAAGGGGCATCTGCTCCATTTGTGAGTTCCTGTCCTCCTCACTTTCTACTGTAAGAACACCCAGCATCTTTCAGTGCCTTTAGTACATAGTCCCATATACTAAATCAATTCTGGATTTATATTACATTCTGAGAGAATGGCAGTTTTAGTCAGTTAGTGCATTCCTACTTAATTAACTGTACACATTTGTAAATCAAAAAATTTGCATTAAAATGTCTCTATAACCAGTCTTTATTTGTTTATTGTATATGTGGTATTGATGAAATGGGGAAGCCATGCAAGAGACCAGTGGTTCTTGGCAGTAAATTCTGAGGCTGTCCACATGAAATCAAGCCTAAATTCCTGTTGCTTTCCCTGAGAGAACACTGGAAACTGAAGAACTTCTTGGAAGAGGATAACCCCTGATTAATCACACATTTTTTCTACCATTTAGAGGTTGAATTCGCTTTAATTTTATATAGTTCTACAGATGTATTCTAATTTTCAATGTGGTCTTGAATTCCAGACTCATTAATATCTTTCATTGCTTTCTCCTTACAACTGAATGGAATATACATAAATTAGATGTTCACACATCTATCCGGTGATGTGCTTTTTCCTCCTGCAATTTTCATGAAGCCATGATCATTGAGCAAGCAAGACTGATAGAAAGACTAATTTGAATACAGAAGTGCCTGGTACTAAAATCCCTATGTGTATAGAGTTTTTCTAGAATCTCTCCTTTTTTCTACACAGGGTAATAGTTCTGGAATACACAAGATTGTGATGAGACAATCTGCTATATTTTTGAAGATATTTTATTTTTTATGTGTATATGCATGTGTACTTATATATTTGTACTTGTGCGGGAACCTATGGACACCAGAGGAAATCATCTTATTCCCTGATTTTAGAGTGACAGGGAGATGTGAGCTCCCTGCTGTGGGTTCTTGGAATCCAAGTCCAGTCCTTCAGGACTAGCTGTAAGTGCTTTTTAGTAGCTGAACCATCTCTCCAACTCAAAGATGCTTCTTAGACTGAATTTCAGTAGTGAGAAAGATGAATGGACACATAATTTTATTATATTACAAGTTTAAATATCTGTCAGGTCATTTGTGAAGGGCATGTAATTCTTTATGCAAACATATTTAAAACAACACTTCATGATTGCAAGGCAAACATTTTATCATCTTATATTGAACTCACTCGAAAAGGCAAATTTCCATTATCTATCTTGACATAAAGTGCCTTAGAGTGACAGCTCTCTCTTCATCATTGGCTTTCAGTTCTGTGGGAAATGATACTTAGCTCAAGTCTAACTCCCAAATACTGTGTACTTCCCAATAAAGAACAGAGCCTGAGAGGATTTGCAGAGAAACAAAGCAGAGTCCAAGTGCTGAGGTCTTAAAGGTGCCACACCTAGGGTATGGAGGAAGGGAATACCATCGATCTAGCTGGGTCAGAGCACTTACCATGGCATTGCTAGCTCCTGTTTCCTTTGGAATTACAATGAACCCAAATTATCTTATTTGTAAATAGAAGGAATAAGAAAAATGTGGCTCATCATTGCGCTTTTGCTAAAATGTTCTAACATTTCTCAACTAATTTTATGATGACTGGAGAATTCTTTATAAATGTTCCTGTGTTGTTGGTCTTGGCTGTCAACTTGACCGGATTTAGAACTGCATATGGGACACACTTCAGTGTTTTTCTAAAGATGAATACCTGAGGGAGAAAGGAGGATCCGTCCATAACTCCAAGAGTGACTCTGGAACAAAGGATCGGGAGAAATCCCAACGTTACATGCCTACCTTCAGTTATTGAGTGGGTGTCTCTCTCTGAGAACATCATCCTCCTTGACACAAGATTCCAGCTTCTTTGTTCATCTAACCTGGACTGACTAGTAGTGATTTTGTAAAGACACGAACATTTGGACCATTGTAGTGATAGTCAGTAATAATATTTAATATTATTTTTATTTGTTTATGTTAAAAGTTGCAGCTTGCCAGATGAGCTGCCTCACCTGGCCATTTGTTAAAAAGGTATTTGTGTTAAATCATCTAACCTTTATAATGACTGATTAATTATCTGTTAATTCTACCAGCTTTAGCATTTAAAGTTATCTTTAATTTGATTACTTTAAAAATTACTTTTACTTAAAAATGTTTATCTATATGTATCTATTTTTATATGTGAGTGTATGCCATATGTCTTGAGATATTTGCAGATAACAGATTCTCCTGGGATGGAGTTCTAGGCTATTTTGAGGTGCTGCATGTGAGTACTAGGAACTAAATTCAGGTCTTACAGAAGATCAATAAATGTTCCTATCCACCGAGTCATGTTTTAGCCTCTCTTCTTCGTTTTTATGTCTTTGTTTATTTCTTATTTATGCGTATGTGTGAATGCATGAACTATAGCATATTATGCTTCCATCAACATTTTAATTTTTATTTAAAATAAATCCATTATGTGGAAAGAAGATCTTCAACTTAGAAAATGCCTCTATAAGATTTTGTATAGGCAAGTCTGTAGGACATTTTCTTGATTGATTATTACTAGTGTGGTAAGCTGCAAGTCAGTAAGCTGCTTTCTTCTGTTACCTCTGCTTCAGTTCCTACCTCCAGGTTCCTGTTTGAATTCCTGCCCTGACTTCCCTTCATGATGGACTACAACCTGGAAGAGGAAATAAGCCCTTTCCTCACAAAGTTGATTTTGGTCACAGTATTTTATTACAGCTGTAAAGGCCCTAACTAGGACAACCATGTGACAACTTTTCTTTACTGCACATAATATTTTTTGTGTCTCTACACACATATATTTAAAGAACTATGCTGTAAATTGTCAATACTACAGCCTACAGAATTTGGACTGTTTTCTCCTTCAAAGAGCTCTAAGTTTTGTTCTGTGAGTTATTATCTCCAAGAACTTTTCTGTCATCCTATTTAGGCATGTGTAGCGTTTGCTGAGCAAAGATTGAGAAGAGTTTAACTCAAAGACACAATCTTTAGCCCCCAGATGGATGTTCTGGAATTTCAGGTGCACTCTCTGGCTTTAACATGCCTCTTCGCTCTGTTGGGGCCCAAATTTTATTTCTCCGAACTATCTCCATGAAGCTATTCACCTCTGAGTACAATGTAGAGTGTCCAGCAATCTGCAGCATTTATGCTTCATCTCTGAAGGCCTTCTCTTTTTCCAACTGTACAGTGTCCTGCGTTCTGATGCTGTCTTCCGGGACTTCCAGTTCTATTGTGTTGCTGTTGCCTTTACTCTCTGGAACCCTTGGTTTGTCATGGGTTTCATTCTTCTGTGCTGTGACTACAAGGTTGTATCTAAGTCAGTCATGTTCTGGGGATCCTGGAGATGACCTCTTTTATTTCACTTTAAGGATGGTACTGATTTCTTTGTCCATCAATTTATCTGTGAAAGCAACAATCTCATGAGTTTTGTGTATTTGCTTGCTTAAGGCAGGGGTGTTAGGTAAGCCCCAGTTAATCAGATATTGCAGGAAAGGGGACCTCCATGTTTAGTGATAAGAATGTGTATTACAAATCTGTCACATTATGCTGCTCTGTTCGGTGTTATAAGAGTGAAGAACTCAGCGACATATACAGAATACACAGTTGATGCTTAAAAATATTTGTGAATAAGTAACTGAGTTTTATCATAGTTGATATTAGTTCTTTTCTAAGTAGGGGTCTTTTTTAAGATCACATTTATGTAATGTCAAGCCATTTTTAGTTAGAGAAGAC
>LOJH01012619.1:6955-19080 GCA_001685095.1 Ellobius talpinus
CTCTCTCTCTTTCTCTCCTATCTGTTTGCTTATGTGTTCAATGATAAAGAAGTCAGAAAGATACACAATGAAGAAAAGAAAGAATTTTCAAAAAAATGGTACTAGTCTATCTGGGTGTCAGCATGTAGTTAAAAGAAAATTGATCCATATTCCTCACCCTGAAAAAACTCAAGTCCAAGTAGGTCAAAGATTTTAATAAAAAAACAGATACTCAGAATCTGATAGAAGAGAAAGTGGAGAATAAACATGAATGTACTGGGACAGGAGACAACTCTCTATGCAGAACACCAATAGTGCAGACCTTAAGATGAACAATTAATAAATGAAACCTCATAAACATGAAAAGTTTCTGTAAGGCAAAGGACACCATCAATAGGATAAAAGGATGATCTACAGAATGGGAAATGATTTTAACAAGTTTCAAATCTGATTGCTAGTATTCAAGATATATATAAAACTCATGAAACTAAAAATCAACAAACCCAATAATTCTATTTAAAATGGGGTACAGACTTAAAAAGAGAACTCTCAATAGAGGAATCTCAAATGACTTAGAAATATTCAGTGTTCTTCACCATCAGGGAAACACAAGTCAAAATTACTTTGAAATTCAATCTTCTACATGTCAGAATGACAAAGATCAATAACACAAGTCCTAGCTCATATTGGAAAGGATGTGGAATAAGAGAAAATCTCTTTCATTGCTGGTGGGAGTACAAACTTGTACAGCTACTATAAAAAGCAGTATGGCAAATCCTCAGAAAAGTTGGAATCAATCTACATCATTACCCAGATATATCACCTTTGGGCATATACCCAAAAGATATTCTATTCTACCATAAGGATACTTGCTCAACTATGTTCATAGCAGCTTTATTCATAATAGCCAGAACCTGGAAACAGCCCAGATGTTTCTCAACCAAAAGATGGATAGAGATAATGGGGAATATTAAGACAATGGAGCATTACTCAGCTGTTTAAAAAATGGCATTGTGAAATATGCAAGCAAATAGATAGGACTAGAAAAAAATCAGGTTGAGTGAGAAAAGCCAAACCCAGAAAGATAAATATGGTATGTATTAATTTATAAATTGAATATTGGCTATTAAGTAAATGATAATCATGCTACAATCCAGAGATCCAGAAAGGCTAAATAGCAAGAAGTGTGCAAGTGGGGACTCATTGATCTCCCTCAGAAATGGAAATAGAATTGATTTTGAGGATGGACTGGGAATGTGTGGGTTAGGGAACAGTAGAAATCATATGGGAGTAGAGGGTGATAGGAATGATTATGAGGGGAAATGATTGGAACTGAGGGGCATTTAGGGACATTGTATAATGGAAACTCCTGAGAATCTGTGATGGTGACCCTCGAAAGTACTCCAAGCAATGTGGAATAAGGAACTTGAATTGTCCATCATCCATAAACCAGGCAAGACTGGAATACCAACCACGATGCAAAACTTGCCACCTACAATTTATTCTTCCTGAAAGATGTGCTGAGTTAATGGTAGGAACGAACTACCGGGATTGACCAAAGGTACAGACTACAAGAGTGGCCAATGCCTGACACTGATTAAATAAATGGTCAGGACTAGTGGATGGATAGCCCAGAGAAAGAAAAAAACTAGAAAAGTCGAGGTATGACAAAAATGCCAATGAAATGATTTCTAATGATATGGTGATATACTCATAGATCAGTGCCAAGCACAGCCATCATCAGAAAGATTTCTTCCATAAGCTGTTGAGAGTAGATACAGGGACCCACAACCTACCATTAGGTGGAACCCCAATGGAAGACAGAGAGGAAGGGTTGTAGGAACCAAAAGGGTCAAAAACATCAGAACATGACTCAGAGAATCAACTAAGCAGGGCTCATAGGGCCTCATAAGATTGAAGTCTGCATGGATCTGAGCTAGATGCTCTGAATGTTCTGTATGGATTTACATCTTGATGTTCTTGTGGAATTCTTAACAGTGTTAGTGGGAGCTGTTCTGAATCTTTAGCCTCCTACTGTGCGGTTTCATCATGCTTTGCTGTAACTTGTCATGCTATGTTCAGTTGACATCCCTGTAACTGGACGTTTCTCTCCTGTCTACCAGTTCCTGAATAAACACTCAGTGGCTTATATTAATTATAGAAGTTTGACTGATAGCTTAAGTTTATTACTATCTAGCTCTTCCTTTTAAATTATCCCCTTTCTATTAATTTATATTTTACCACGAGTCTCATGTCTTATTACTTCACATCTTGCTTATCTGGCAAATTCTGATGTCTCTCTGATTCTGTGATCTTTTTTTCCCATTTTTTTTTGCTTGGATTCCCCACCTGTTCTATTCTGCCTGGCTGTTGGCCAAATCAGCGTCTTTATTAACCAATGGCAATACAGCATATTCACAGCAAACAGAGAGGTATTCTATATCATATCCCCAGTAAATCTGTTCTTTCATAAAGGGAAGTGGAGAAAGAGTGGATATTTAGGAGAGAAAGTGAGGGATGGGGGACTGGGTGGAGTGGAGCAGGTGGGGGTTGGGAGTCAGATGTTGAAATGTACTGTATTGGCACTATATGAAAGTGAAAAGATAAAATCGAGCATTTCCATTCAAGCCCTTTGAATCTGTCCCATATAAAGGACAAAAGTGTTAGGACTTTTTAGTCTCTGACCTAGTTTCCTGTTATGTTATATAGCTACCTAGAGAATGGTACATGAGGCTGTGACCAAACTTTTAGTGCAAAGGAGGGCATCAAACAAAGGGAATAAACAGTTTGGTAGCTTGTCCTATTGGGTTTTGATTATGCACACCAAACTATCCCCTTGCAGTAATGCACATGGCAGCTTAGATCCTTTGCCTGCATATAAAATGCACACATTTCTCTTCAAGAAATGTGCCTAAAATTCTCAGAAACTGGATCTAAAACACCATAGGGCTGCATATGCAAGCAATATGAACTCCAAACAACCAATTTTAAACATTTTTTCAAGTGTATTCTCCATGTATTCCATTTCAAAGATTAGAGAGAAAATCTTCCCTAGATATAATGCCCTTGAAGTGAACTTACAGAGGGAGAATACTCTATTTGCCAACTTTTGTCTATACATAATTTGTTGCACATATAATTAAAATCCCATGCACTGTGGAAAGAATATGGCATGCACTATACAAAATAATTATCTAATTTAATATATAAGAGGAACACCCTCTTTTAATGATCAATCTCTTCTTTCTATTGAATCTTTCAAAGAAGTCTTCAAACAATAACCAGACCTCTTAATTATCTTTATTTATGAGTTCAATACCAGCTGTACCAGCATCCCTCCCCAAACTGTGCTTCCCTTTCCCTCTGAATATTGTTTTACTACTTTCACAAAATTCTGTGGGCTCTTATTTTTAGCACTTTAGAAAGTTCTTACCTAAATTTGCTACTGGTAAAAATTCTCCCTTTGATGAAAGCTTTCAAATTGGATCTCTGCTATTTTTCTTTACAGGCTGTGTGCTCAACTACTGTCTTAAATTTATCTCCTCTGATTTATACTGAACCTACACATAGATGGCCCTGAAATGATGGAGCCCAATTGATCTGGATCTCTGATTACCCTATAAAGGCCTGAAAATCAGCTAGATTGGAGATGGATCCCAAATTTGGACACATCTCCTGAATTACTCTGGGATATCAACTCCTGAAGGGGAGCTGTTTTAAGCATTAAAATCCTTGGAGATTTGAGGATCTGTCACTCTTGGCTTTGGATTCTTCCTTGTATTTTCTTTATTTTTCTTTTTTTGTAATACTAGATGATGAAACATCATACCTGGACCTCCTTAACATTTATAAAGCTAAGTACAAAAGTGAAGACACCAGGGCATGTTTATGGCCCAATGAAGAAAAGTTCTCTTTATATTTTTATGTTTATTTTGTTTATTCAAAAAAAGAAACTAAAGTTAAGTGATTCATGATGTGGGGTAACATCTAGGTGGAGTTGGGGAAGGAGAAAAAATATGCTCAATATGTATTGTATGGAATTCTCAAAAATAAGTAAAAAAAGTTTCAAAAAATAAATAGTAAACAGAAATTTTCTTTGGTTATGTTCATTTTTTGTGTTCCCAAATAAATTTATTCATTGATTTCTTTGAAGTCGATGAAGAATATTGTTGGAATTTTGATGGAAATTACATCATATATTTAAACTAAAATATTTATAATCTTTTTTAGTTTTTGTTTAGTTGAAAATAGTTTTATACAATATATTCTGATTGTTCTCGTTCCCCAAACTCCTCTTAGAACATCTCTACTTCCTCTCCCATAAAATCTTTATTATTTCATCGTCTTTAGTTAGAAAACAATCATAAATAAACTAAAAACATAATGTAATATAATAAAACAAACTAGACTTGAACCAAACATTCAAATAAATGGAAGAAAATGGGTCAAAGAAAAAATCACCAGAAAGACATATAGACCCAGAGACTCACACTTTCACAAAAACAGAAATTCCATAAAAAGTCAAAGATAGAAACAATGATACATACACAAAACAAAGGACAATGGAGTTTAAAATTATAAATAGGCTTGGGAGAGAAAAGAAAAAGTATAAAGTCCTTGAAATAAAAGAGAAAGAAAAAGAGTGGTTGGGTGTGGTGGCACACACCTTTAATCCCAACACTTGGAAGGCAGAGGCAGGTGGATCTCTGTGAGTTCAAGGACACCTGGTCTACAGAGTGAGTTCCAGGAGAGCCAAAGATACACAGAGAAACCCTGTCTCGAAAAGCCAAAAATTAAAATAAAAATTAAAAATAAAAGAAATAGAGATGTCAAAAAAGAACCTGGCAAAATTAATTAAGGAATAACAGCAATTTTAATATTCAGTTTGAGGGTATAGTTCACCATGACAGAGAAGTTATATCATAATAATGGTTCTAGTTGTGACAGAAAGAGTATGAGATGGCTGGTCACTGTGCACACAGTTGTTAAGCAAAAAGAAATGAAGGCTAGTTTTCAATGAACCTCTTTCTTTTTTCCCATTCCTTAGGCCCTTGGTATACTGATATACACATTCAGTCCATGTCTTCTTGAAGTTAAACCTCTCTGGAAATTATCTCATTCATGTGGTCACCAGGTAATTTGTTTTCTCTGTGATTCTTATAGTCAGTAAAGTTGGCAGTGAACATTAATGATCCTGTTTCACATCACTACCAGTGTTCCCATAATTGCTTATTTTCTTGTGCAAAAAACATTATCAAGTAGCTACTGGAATTTCAGAGACTTAGACTTAAAGTTTTGTGAAAATAAATTTTCTAATTCTGTGTTCTATATTAAAGTGGGCATATTATAATACAAAAAAGCATTGGTTGATTTCTGTTATTATACAGATTCAAACATCTTTTAAAAGTAACTTTTGTTTGTTTATGCCAACAACTTTTTGCAATATTACCTATACCATTTGCCAACTAGAAAAACAGGAAAATAGCACAGGTGTAAATTTCAAATGACTTCGTGGTCTATCTCTCTTAAACTTATATTAGCCAGGATTTACACTATAGTTTTCTCTTCTCTGATATTAAGAAAATTGTTACTTAATGGTGAATTGATAATAGAAATAGAGTTAAAGCAGTGCTATGTGAGAGCTTAAGATATGGAGTAAAAGAGAGAAGGCAGGGAAGGGAAAGGAAAATTAAAGCAGAAGTAGGCAAAGGGAGGGAAAGGAGGAGGAGAAAGGGGGGAAAGTGAAGAGGAGGAAGAGTGAGAAGAATGAAAAAACACACAAAAAATGGATAATGCCGCATAACTAATAGTATTTTTCAGGCAATAGTCTATAGAGCCTTGAAGTTCTCCATATGGGTTTTCTTCAGATAGAAAGTCATGGTTGTTTTGTTGTCACAGTTGTGACTTAGACTGACAAGCAGTACTTAAGAAAGTATCATCTCAGAATTTTTTGAAATTAAAAGAGGGAGTATTCTAGATTTCAAATCCAATAGATTAAATTTGTGTAAAATTTCTGAAATATTAACTGTTTCTACTTTATTATTAGATAGCTTCCATCATTATAGCAAGAGGTATTTTCTTATTTTAATATCACAGTATGAAGAAAGCTGGACAAGATACCAATAAGTTATGTGTAGTATTCATCAGAGAAATTCTTAAACAACATTAATATAAGATCTATATAAAGTGAGTTGAGTATGTCTTCTATCAAATAATTAAATGTTGAAGAATATTAGAAGTGTAAGGCAATAAAGAATAGCATCACATATAATTTAAGTTACATGGTAAAATATACATTGAAAAAGTTAGCACTTAATGAAACCTTAAAAGAGCCAAATTTTAATAATTCAGTATTATGTTTTAATACCTCCACATTCATAAACAGAAGAAATTGAGCATGCAACACTTAAATAGCATTCAACAACCATTCATTTCAAAGAAGGTATCGTATGCCATTGTCTTGTATCAGAATAGTTTGTCACTCCTTAACTTTCATTGGACTTCTTGTCAATTGAGTTACCCGTGCCCAACTGTAACATGAAATAAACAATACATAAGTTGTAAACAGTATGCCTTTCTAAGTAGCACAAGTAAAACTTGGGATGTCTTGCTCTTCTCTACCAGCACATGAATCAGTCCTTTATCCAACTGTCCATACTGCACAGGTTACTTGTCTATTAATCATTTAGTAGTCCTCTGTGATAAATCAACTCAGAACATATCATATTATTTCATTCTCATTATTCCTTATTTTATTTAATTTAGGATCCAATTTACAAGCAATAAGATTTAGACACTTTCACAACATTATATTATCATGAGTGTTTTGTTTTATTAGCAGCTATTAATATTATTTAACACTGTTTCTAATTCACACATTTAGCTTCATTATAAACATGGACTTTTAGAAAAAATATAATAGAATATAGACGATTTTGGATGTTTATGAACCAAGAAATTCACCAGGGAATTAAAATATGTCCCTGGTAGAAAAGAGTTTCTTTATTGCAAAATGCTAATAACAACACATTACATGGCACAATTTTTCTTTCAGCACAATTTTCATATGCCTCGCATTAAGAATCATGTGCATCAGCCAGGCAGTGTTGGCACACACCTTTAATCCGAGCGCTTGAGAGGAAGAGGCAGGCAGATCTCTTGAGTTCAAGGCCAGCCTGGTCTGCAAGAGCTAGATCCAAGACAGGCTCTAAAACTACAGAGAATCTCTGCCTTAAAAACAAAATCAAAACAACAACAACAACAAAACCCAAAAAAACAAAACAAGCAACAAAAAAGAATCATATGTATTATGACTATAGAAAACACTGAGTAATACTTAAGGTTAGGTCATGAAAAAAAACCCTCTTAGCCAGGAAAACCCAAGTTGAAACTCTGAACTTCAAGAAAATCATTCTGTTTTGAAATCTCCATGACTCCTAAATTTCCTCGTACTGAATAAAGTAGATCACATAAAAATGAGACCATATGGAGATAGAGACAGGTATTTGTTCTCCCGTCTCTGTTAGGTTTCAACTATATGGAGATGTCAAGTTCTGCTTCTCTACTTAAATTCTAAATTTTAAATATCCTGTTTCCTTTTCTAAAACATTTGATTTGCTTTCAAAAGGCTGTCCTTTTCAATGGTCAACAGTAGAAAGCACCTGACATTTCGTTTTTATGATTTTCATATGTTTTCCAGAATAATTAGAATGATTAAAATAAATATTTGTTAGAAGGGGTGTCAAACTCGTATTTTTAGTTTTCTACTTATATCACTACCTTCATCTCCCAGATAATATATTTTCACTTTATTTTGCTTAATTGTTTTTAATTTTATGAGTCAGGGTTTCTCTGGGTAACCCTGACAGATGTGAAACTCATGATGTAGACTACACTGGCCTCATACTCAGAGACCCACCTGTCTCTGCCTCTCCAGTGCTAGAATTAAAGGTGTATAGCACAGCCACATAACCTTCCACATGTTTTAATTATATGAATTAAAAGAATTTTGAAAATTTTCTACTCAAGGAAAATCTATATAGAATATGATTTTGTAATTTAATAGTACTCAAGAGTTATTAATCCTTGGTTACCAATATAATGTGGACAAGAACTAATTAAACTATACCCATATGCTGTTATTTAGCTCAACACATTTAAAAATGTCAATTCCATGAACTTAATGTTACTTTTTCCTTCATTTTGAATATTACTCTTTATCTGACATGATATTTCTACCAAAACAGAACATAAAAGTATACCCTGTGGTTAATGGCTGTAGGATGATCTTGTAGGTAATGTTGACTGGTCACTCATTGTTTTGTTGAGCATTTAAATGCACTTGATCAAAATGTTTCTTCATCCAGTCTTTAAACTAAGAAACTTTACTACTGGTCTGTATTTGAACTAGTCTTATAGTTACACAGGCCATTTGAAATAAATTTTCATAATTCTCATGTGTGTCTATGAACAAATATTTTATAAAGGGTCTGAAATGTTTTCAGTCAGGAACAAAAAAGAGTAGTGAAGTATAGACCCTACTTCTGTGAATGAAAAGATTTCATGCAAAACTATTTCCTGTTAAAATAGTCCCAAACTTCCTAACCATGAAATGGAAATAATAAAAGTCACATTTTGACTCTACTCATTTCATTGTAATGAAACATCAGTAAACTTTACCCAGGATACTTCATATATATATTACAGAGTCATATATTAGGATTAAGCCAAAATTATAAAGAAAATATTTTCATAGAAGGGGTAGTATCAAATTGCAGACAATTTTATTAAATTATTTTTTCCTATAATGAATATTGAATAAAATTTAGTTTTAAATATTGAGTTTTTCCCCCTCTGTAACCCAATCCCCTCACTTTTATAGAAAATAGAATATTTTCTTACTTTTACCTCCTTTTACTGACCCCCATTAGATTTAATATTAAGGTTCAGCCTACAGAAAGACAAGAAATAGGCTTAAAAGTTAGAACTATTATTAATGTTAAGGTAACTGTTAGGGATTAGGGTGATGGTTAGACACTGTGCTGGGTAGTTTTATGTTTTGTCAACTTGAAATATGTTTAAGGCATCTGAGATGAGGGAATCTCTATTAAGCCATGTTTCTATAAGATAGAGATGTTGGGAAGCACATAGAGCATTTTCATAATCAGATAATGACGGCCAAAGGCCCAATCGATTGGGTGGTGCCATCCTTGGGCACCTGGGTTCTATAAGATTGCAGACTAAGCAGTCATCTGAAGCAAGCCAGTAAGTCACAAACCTCTGTAGTCTCTGTATTAACTCCTGTCTCCAAATCTCTGCCTTGTTTGTGTTCCTGTTTTGATTTACTTTGATTTATAGTAATTGTGATTGTGAAGTATAAACTGAAATAAACTCTATCTTCCCAAGTTAATTTTTCATTATGATGTTTTATGAAAACAATTTTAATCTTAACTAAGAGATTTACAGTAAACTGAACTTAATCCCTACATTATAGCATAGAAAATACCCCTCTAAAACTGACCCCATCTCATCCTTAAGTCTAAATTTATGTATAACACTAAACCTAATAATAACCGCAGTCTCCACTATAAACCCTGTGACTAGCCCTAATGCTAAGTACAAGACTTTACCTAACCATTTTCCCTAACCCTACCTTTAAACCTAGTTCTGTGATTCATAACCTAACCCTGGCCCTGATCATGATACTTAACTCTACATCTAACCATGTTCCTAACCCTACAACCTGAGTATAACCCTAAGGCAAAAATCTAACCATAATCCAGGGTCCAATGTTGAGTCTGCAATGGCAGTGAATAATCTGCAGAGACTGGGTGGTGGGTGGGGGAGGTCTCTCTTTGTCATTGTGGGCTGATTTAATACTCTTCTGTACCATTAGCCAAGTTTGAGAAATTTTGCTATTGCTTTGGGAACACAGGAAAGTCAAGGACAATTTCATTATTACAGAATCAGCAGATTAGCAGTATCATTCCTCTTCTTATCTTAACTCACCTTACTCTCTAACACACTTTGATTTTACAGAGATCACCGCTTTCATATATCTGGATGACCATTACTTTTTCTGCCACATAATATGTTGTTCAAAACTATAGATTAAAGATTATTTTACATAATCAGTAGTCCATAATAAATATGCCACAACTAAAAGGAATTATTTTAACAGTATTTTTATTAAAATGGGATTAATGTATATTTATATTCATCTAACATGTACCTTGTTTCATAATATATTCTGAGAAATTTTTTCATATGCATTAAACCTAGCAAAGTTTTAGTTAAATTTCTATTGCTGTGATAAAATATCCTGACAAAAGTGACTTCCAATTCCTGGTATAATAACTTGAATGAAAATTTTCTTCATAGTCTCCTGTATTTGAATGCTTGGATCCCAGTTGGTGATATATATTGGGAAGGTTTAGCTGGCACATGCAGTCTAGGAGGAGGAAGAAGAAAACACGGGGTGGGATTTTGAATTAATAGCTTCATGCCACTTCCAGTTCATTCTCTCTGCTTCCTGTTTCCTGTGATGTGAGCTCTAACCTTCCCTTTTCTGCTACCATGCCTGTCACTTGCACCATGGTGAACTCTGATCTCTCTGGAACCATAAACCAAACTCTTTCTCTTATAGATTACTTCAATTATGGTATTTTATCACAACAGAAAAGAAACTAATATATAAGATTATATATGGGTTTGTGTATAAACTAAGTAATAACAACTAATATCCCAGTATGTCATTGAGAGTAAGTCAAGGAAAGAATTTAAAGTGTCTAGACACATCCCATAGCTCAGAGCAAGGAATAAGGTAGCAAACAAATATATGTATGCCTATATCCTGAAGGTTTAGTTTTATACCTTTCAACACCAAGCCTAAAGGTAGTGAAGCCCTTGTGCAGAGTGTCTCCTCCCAACCTCAATATATGCATTCATAAGAAGTCTCTAACAGGCATGATCACAGGTCAATCTAATCTAAGCTATCATCAATACTCTTCCCGGGTGACTCTAGATTGCACTGGCAAAGCTAACCATCACTACTAACAATGTCATAACCTGTTTAAAATAATATGTAAGTGTAATATTGACATAGTATATATTAAATAATAAAACAAAGTTTAATTTGAATTATGAAGCAGATGTTCAATTTACCTGCTAAGATATAGTATCACAAAATGCATCTTACGAAATTTACTCCAGGTAACTTGAAAAGAGTAAAGGCATTGAGCAAACTTGCTACAATTATCACAAAAGACATTTAAGTGTGTAGGCACTTTCAATTTTCAGTTTATACTTTCAGTGCTGTTTGATGCTGAGTTGCTACTCAGTTCTAGTCTCTGCATATATTCCCCCCAATTCAGCAATCAATCTATTCTTTCAAAATAATGATACATCTAACACAGGACAAAATCAATCTATGGCCATGTTCCAGGCATCTTATTTCCTGCTCCTATGTGCTGTAGCAAAATACGTTCACAGCCATGGCAAACTAATGGCAGTAAATCTGCTTATTCAGAAAGTAAATAATGGATGTTGTGTAAACAGCAACACTTATGGGAAAGTGTTATGTGAATACAATTTTGGTTTTGATCTTCAAGGTGAAATATTAATGGAAATGTTTTTCTGATAATGTTGCTCATTGAAAAAGTAATTAGTATAAAACTATTTCTCTGTGAAGTGTTTATAGTCATTTGAGGGTCATGTTAGTGATGTCTGAGTTCCCAGTGTGCTAATTTCATATTGCTATTTATACAAGAGAGAAGATTAAAAGCAAGAATTGTTCTTTTGATTTTGTTTCATATATATCAGAGGATTCATCTGATTGCTTCCTTAGGAGAATCTGTTCCCCGTATATGTTATCTTATGACTTAACATTTTGCTTCTGAGAATTAATTTGTTATTGATGAAATAGATAATTCATGTGACATGATTGATTCATACCTTAGGCATCAGACCTGCTTTGGTCCAAGAACCTTCATTAGGTGACTGAAAACTAGAGGAATCTTCAAATTCTGGAATTTGAGGTCCTCTTCTGGCCTCTTTAGTAAGGCCCAAAAGCAAGGCTCCCATAAAAAAACAGGTATTTATACATACATACATACATACATACATACATACATACATACATACATACA
>LOJH01012620.1:4876-29445 GCA_001685095.1 Ellobius talpinus
CTGGCATTTTAAAACAGTGTGCCTGTTCTGGTATCACTGAGTCAGAAAAAAAACGTCTCTCAAAGGAGCCATGACTCTGCATGCTTAGAGCAAAAAAAAAGCCCATCCAAGAAAATGGTACTACCAAACCATGGCTAACTCTGTTCGTTTGAGTCTAGGATTAATTTTTAAACTTTCTCAAATTTTTATAAGGATGTAGTTACCCACCTTGGCATTCCAATCTGTTGGCAGAGGGCTGCTTGTTGGTTCCCAGCTACTCAGCACCAAAATAATCACATGGAAACTGTATTAACTAAATAACTGTTTGGCCCATTGCCTCTAGCTTCTTATTGGCTAACATTTACATATTAATTTGTATATCACCACAAGGTCATATCCTACTAGCAAAATTTCATTATGTATATCTCAAACACAAAACTGAAAAGATCAAAATAAATTACCTATATACTACATAAGAATGCCATTTTTTGCTGTTTCTATACAAGAGATATGTGATGATATATTCAAAATATTCAGCCAAGAAATTTAAATTTGAAAAGCTACTTTAAAGCTACCTTTTTCATGGATTACATGCTAATTCAAAGAAGAATTATGAAACTCTACAAATATATACCCAAAATTTTAAGAATAATAGTCATACTCAGAATTTTCCAAATAACAAAATATAATCTCTCTCTCTCTTTCTTTCTCTCTCTCTCTCTCACACACACACATACCACAAAGCAATGTTTCTATATACTGGTAATAAATAACCAATTGTTCATTTGACAAAAAAAAATTCAATCAGTGTAGTATCTGAAAATAAAGTATTTTAGGACTGAGATTTGGCTCAGGAGTTAAGAGTAATTATCCTTGAAGAAGACCCAGGTTCCATTCAAATCACCCATGTGTAGACTCACCACCATTTGTATGTAATTCCAGTTCCAGAAGACTCAGTGCTCTTTTATACCCTCTGCAGATAACAAGGAAATATGTGAAGCCAAAACATGCATGCAAGAAAAATGTTTATTGATATAAAAATTTAAAATTACAAGGTACAAGAAATTGCTTTCATGCTGAAAATGTGAAATATTTAAAAACAATAATAATTAAAGTAAAAGCAACCATCATTTTGAGAGGGGGCATATGTGGGGTTAGAAGTAGAAGAAATGAGGATGTTTTGAGGTAGGAAGGGAAAATGGGGAAAAGATGTAATTTAATTTAAAATAAAATATATTAAAAGAATAAAAAAATAGAATAATTAAATAAAAGTCATTTTTAATGGATTGATAGATAATATAGTAATGAAGGGTTTTACTTCCTTAAGCTTTCTGCAGAATAATTTTATCCTTGTCAAAGTCCTAAATGAATGAATAATTTCATATGTAAAACTGTGCATGTGGTTTTATTTTATGAACTTTAATATTTACTAAAATATTATATAGAAACTTGCTTACAAACTATGTTTTTTGAAAATAATGTATTTTAAATTTGCTTTTTGAGAATTTTATAGATATATAAAATAAAATATGATATTTACTCCTCTCTTTCCCCCTTGAACAATTCTCATCTACCCAACATATCTTCATCTTGATCTTGTTATATTTTTTGAAAAACCTACTAGTTCACAATGATGTTTTCAATATAAGCACAGCTGTGGGATCATTTTTTTCATTTTGTTTTGTTTTGGAGACAGGGTTTCTCTCTCTAGCTTTGGAGCTTGTCCTGGTACTTGATCTTTAGACCAGGCTGGCCTCCAACTCACAGAGATTAACCTGCCTCTTCCTCCTAAGTGCTGGAATTAATGGCATGTGCCACCCTTGCCCAGCTTTGTGTGACCATTTACTAGAGCATGAGAATCCTAACCATCTCTACATCATCAAGAAACCTGGATCACCAGTTAATTCTTCAGTTATCCTTTTTACTTTTTATTGTATGGTAAACAATTGCATTTATAATCATCACAATTTTCCTATGTTTCTTAAATATTCCTCAAATGAACACATACACGCATGTCTGTGCACATTCCTCATATATATATATATATATATAATACCATTTTTAGATGACAAAAGCTTATCTTAAGTTCTTTCACCTTATTTCCTTGCATTTTTCACAGATTTCCTCAAAATATCTATATATTTTGCTAAGAAAACTTTCACTACTTGTTTTTGTGTCTATTCAATTAGGATATATGCCTAAACCAAATTGTATAGTATAATTTTGTCCTTACCTAACTTTTTGTTAAACCTTGTAGTTAAATAGTCTCTCATTTCTCCATTTGTGACAGTTTCTGTATGCTATTTTTTCATCAAATTTATTTAACAGCAATTTAAAGTACCTACCATCCCTAAAATAATATATATCAGTATTCAGTTTACTAATCCACTTCCTTGTGCATATCTTCTGTTGTAATATGAACAATTACATTTATAAGATTCCTTCATTGATTTATTTCAAGGCACTTCCATTAATGATTGATCTGGAAATCATTATAATTACCTGAAAGTAGCTGTATATTATTTGATCATCTGATATCTTTTCAAAATCCCTCAGTAAAGATGTGTGCTTGTCTTCCTATGGTGATCAAAGGACCCTATGGAAAAGGGGAAAAGGGAAGGAAAAACTGTAGGTGTCAGGGGGGATGGAGTACACCAAAAGAAAATAGCCCACAGAATTAAATAAGCAAGTCCCATATGAACTCACAGAGACTAAAGCAGTCTTAAAGCAGGGACTGCAAGATTCTGCACCAGGTCTTCTTTGTGGGTGTTTTGTGGCTGTTAGCTTGGCATTTTTGTGAGACTCCTAACAGTGGGTGCGGGTGTGACTTCAACTATTTTGTGTGCTCTTGAAACACTTTCTCCAACTAGGTTTCCTTGTTTGTCTTAAATAGGAGGGTTTCCCCTTTGTCTTATATATTGTTTTGTCCTATCTGGCTGTTTTCTCTTGGAGGCATGCTCTTTTCTGAAGAGGAAACAGAGAGGTAGATCTGGGGGAGAAGGGAAGAGGGCATAACTAGGATGAATGGAGAGAGAGGGAACTGTGTTTGGGATGACTGTATGAGAGAAGAATTTATTCTCAATATTTTTTTAAAAAATATAAGGTGCATGCTTGTTGGTTTGTACAGCAAGAAAGGGCATCATGGATAACAGCATATGAGATTTGACATCTTTCTAATGGAACTACATTTGGGGAAAATGTACATTCTAACCTCTAATTATTATTATTTTCCCTCAGTATTTAATTCCATCAGTATTACTTTATTTCTTTAAATGATGCTCCTTCTCTTCATTATCACTTTCATATTTATGTATTTGTTGCCACTAAAACTTTGCAGACCTTTATGGTCCTTTTTGCCCTGTTTTAAATATATGCTATTTTATAAATGAATTTCTAATGAACCGAAATGGCAACAGTTACAAGATTTTTTTGATGACTATAAATGTAAAGGCTCTTCAACCTTTATATGTCTTTTTTCATGTCATATTCATTAATTCATCTTTTATTTAAAGGAAAGTTACTGTCTTGCACTGATTGTTCCAAAATTGCATTGCTTTTAATAACAAAATATTTAACTTCCTCATCTCACTTATTCCCAAAGAATCTTTGTTCAAGTCTTCTATTTTTAAATGCTTGCTATAAGTTAATTTGGACTTTATAGTTATCGGTTATAGGTGCTGGCAGCTATTCAAGGCATAGCATTGGAAAGAAAGAATAGTCTGCAGCAAGCTATCCTGAAAATAATACATATTGAAGTTGGTCAAGGATAGTGTGCTTCCAAAGGAGTTTTATTCTATCTATCCTACTTCTCAACCATATCTCTGGGTTTGTTATTTCTTAGTTAAAACTAAAACTCAGATACATTAAATACAAGGGTATTATTATCATTAGATAAATCTTATTCAGTTATAATTAAGAAGGTCTCTGACCCTGCACATAAGAATATACTTTGTATATAAAGTGACAGCCTAATTTGGCTAGAGCAAGTCTCTGTGTAAGGTAATTACATGTGGTAATTTTGCATGAATGGAGATTGACTTGAAAGTGAATCCAATTTAGCAGTGAGGAGACAGAAGAAACATTTCACTGTGGGTTTTGAAGTCCCTTAAAGTGCTAATTTTTCACTTGAATAATGATATTGCCATAGCAAGGATTTTTCAAATTATTTTATACTTGAGAGTGGTTGTTTAAAATGAGAAAAAATAAAGCCAAATAGTTTCTTCTTTTTTTCTGGGAACAATTTATGATTCTATTAATTTTTACACACTAATTTTAGCTCCTATTCTCCTTCTTCTTATTGTTTTTAAATTAATATAGGCCACCGTACTCCATTAAATAACAAATCTATATCCTTAGTTATATGCTCATTTGAAAACTGATTTTTGTTCAGTTTACAAATCTTTCTGAAGTTTTAATTTTAAAAATATAATCTCTTTGATGTTTCAATAATTATTTATTTGAAAATTATTGCATAATACTACCAGTTATTGTTGCAAATTTGAAGTAGGGACCTACAAAACAAAATGGCAGAAGAAGAACTTCAAAGAAGAACTGAAAAATAACTTTAAGCATTGCTTTTTGGTTGTAGATCACTAGGCAAGAAGTTCTTTGGATAAAGATAATTGGAATTAGCCCTGTAATTTTTCTATTATACTAAAAATTCTTATACTGACACAAATCAAATCTAACCTAAACCCTGAAAATGGCAATTGTGGATTCATAGTATATGTACCATAATATTGTGCTTTGTACAATATACCAAGCTCATAGGTGCACTGAACAATGACAAACATTAAACCCAAGCAGGAAAAAGCATCCTGTCCTTTGGGAAAGTCTCTGAGACTGATTATACCACCTACTCTGAAATTTTCTTTTCTTTCAAGTTATCAGGATTTTTTAGAATGGATTATTAGACTTTTGTGTCAATCCAAGAATTGCCCTCTCCCTTAAGTTCTGTCTCTTTGATTGGGTTTATTTACATACAATGACTAGTCAAGTCTGTTTACTATTATTTATACCAAATTTATTTAAGTACTAGATTAATTATTATATGCAACCAGTAGATGCAAACAGCTCCTGGTTTGTGGTCAGTATATAGTACTTGAACTTTTCATTGATCATGAGCATCAGTGAAATATTGAAAAAAGGGACCAAACTAAAGTGTATAGCATTAATGGAAATGAAAACATGGTGGGACGGTTCAGGGAGATTAATTATAAAATCTTATGAACCAGACAGCTTGGTTTGGGATAATATAAGCACCTGAGAAAGATCATGAAAGCCTAAATGTGATTCATGAGCAAGATAAACTGAAACATGAAAGCTGGGTACTCACTTTGACAGCATATAAATGCAATCATGGCCAAGGGTAGAAAATTAAGAATGGTGATTTTTAGATACATTTTTTTGTTAAATTAGTTAAGTATTTTTTTCCATTTCAATAACAGTTTCTGCTTCCTCCGTCCTCTCCTCACAGTCCCTGACATCCAACCTCTGCTATGTATTAAGCCACTCCACTCCACAGAAAGTTTTATTCTCATTCAAGGTGCATTTGAAATGTCATAGTGAGGTCTCAGCTTGAAAAAAAGTATTATGATTGTTTTGAATGCTATACTACCACCTTATTTAAAGATAATACAGGAGATGTTAATCAATGGCTATATCTGGCTACTCAGAATCTATTTGTAAGCACCCTGGCAATCACACCATTAAATCTGATAAATTTACAATAATAACAGCAACAAAATTATGAAAGAAATGTTGCAACTTATAAATGGGAAAGTTTGCTACAAGCTATAACCAATATTTATCAATATGTGCTGATCCAAATTAGACACAGTTTGCACATTCATAAGACAGGTTAATCACTATATAAACCCAGTCCTTTAGTAGAGGTATTAATGTGTTTGTAAGCATTATGAAAGACAGGGATATACATGGTTACTTTGCCTCTATAAAAAATGGGACAAGTTATAACTTTCACAAGATGAAGTAGATTCTGTCTTTAAAAAATCAAAATTCTTATAAAAACATTTTGGCTTGTGTGGGCAAACTACATCACTTCATAAAACCATACACACATATACATACATATATACATATATATACATACATACATACATATATACATATATACATACATATATATACATACATACATATATATACATATATATACATATATATACATATATATATAATGGTGTTCCTAAAGAGATTCAATTAAACAAATTGATGTTTAGGCATATGTAAAAAAATCTCAAGGCTGAATGTCATCTGACAATCCAAGATGAATATAGTAAATATTGTTATTGAACTGATCTTGATATCAATGGATAATATTCAATTTCAAGAAGAGACAAAAGTAATGATATTTTTATTGAATATAAAGGGGAGCACAATTATAGAAATCTGAGGAAAAGTGAAAATGTTAAATTAAAAAACATAAATTTCATTGAGCTCTATAGATAGTTAATACTATTCTAGAGATGATACAGATGATCAAAAAGAAAATTTCAGTCTGGGAAAATAGCTCAGTTGGGAAAATGCTTGCCTTTCATTGCTCACAATCTCCATCAATTTCCAAAACTTACATGAAAAGTAAGGTGTCTTTATAGACAATCTTGATAAACAATAATCCCAGTGCTCTGGATTCCTCAGGCTCATGGTTCAGGCAAGGTAAATTAGGCAATGAATTCTACGTTAGAGACCCTGACTCATAAAAACAAAATTGGCGACTGTTGAATTGATCTGTGATTTCCACATGCAGTAACCCACATGTGAAACACACACAATTACACAATGCATTTAAACTTTTACCAAGAATTGGTGCTCAAAGAACCAAATACCATTATAAACCACTGATTAGAATATGAAATACACAAAGAAAAATTAGAAGATAAATGTTTCCCCTGTATCTTAGTCATGTTTATTAATTTATAATTACAATAGATCAACTTTTAAGTTGGCAGAATATGACATCCATGGTCTGTGACATGCAGGCTGCAAAGATTATGATGCAATACACATTTACTTATCTTAAATTTTCTGAATATTTTTAGAATTTAAGAATGTAAGAATCATACAATGATAATATAATTTGTTTGTGTAAGGTCTAATAACCTATTACAACAAGGAATCATCCCCTGTATTCTTAAGTATACATGAAGAAATAAGCATAAAAGACCTCTGGCTGTTTGTACAAATCTATAACCCACTATTCGGTAACTAAATGGAAATATTTTTCCCCTATTGCACAAAACATTTGTGTCAGTTAGTTTACTATTTTTTGTTAAATATGAACTAAAACATATTTAACCTCTTCTTGAAATTGACTCTAATTCAACTTATATTAGTTTTCTTGGATAAGTACTATATTTTTGCATAGAATTCATTTAAACTTGGATGAAGAATTTGTAAATTAATAATTTTATAACCAAAGTAAATTTATTATGCCCAACAAAATTAAAAGTAGAACTCTAGCTACAGTTGATAGCAAAAGCATTGTTATTTTTATAATGCAATAATGACAATGCTTTATTGCATATAAATATGTCACTTTTTCTTGAAATTTTCTAGAAATATTGATCTGCTAAGATGATAATGAAAAATTGTCAGAAGAGGGGAAAGAAATAGCAACCTTTTGTCTTTAGGAAGAAAATCATTTCACAAAATGATTAATGAAAAACTAAAAGCATTTGTAGAAAAAAATACAGATGGCTTATTAATATCAGGAACAATGTGTGACTTAATTTCCATGCAATCACCCTCTTGTTACATTCACACATAACTGAATATGTGATTTGACTTTTACTATACAATTTATATAACCTCTTTAAACTAAAGACATTTCTATATGACAGATTGTAGAAGAAGTGAAGTTAGCTGAGATTAAAGATTCAGTTTGATAATTTAATCTGAAAATATTTAAGTAGTCGATATTTAGATTATAAAATCTTTACTACAACTTAGTTTACAGAATGATTATTTTATATTTAATTTTCTATTTGCACATTAGTATATAAATTTTTCATGGTTCTTTGATGACTTCTCTTGCCATTATAAAACTGTGTAATTTCAAATGATTTTTATCCAATCATTTGAATGTTTCCCTATGCATATTCCACATTTATTTTGTAATTGCAGTTTCCTTCTCCCAGACTCTGAAACATAAATGGATGTACTTTTCACTGTTTGTTAATAGAACAAACAGGTACATTGCTGACTTTTAAGGCTACATTCATATTTTGATGTAGGAGGTTCTTCTGTCTATGTGTTGCTTTCATTGGTTGAATAAAGAAACTGCCTTGGCCTTTTGATAGATAGGTACTTAGGTAGGTGGAGTAGACAGAACAGAATGCTGGGAGGAAGAAGGGCAGTGTGGCAGACACCATGAATCTCCTGCCTGAGACTGACGCTGGTTAGAATCTTTCACAGTAAGCCACGACCTTGTGGTAATATACAAATTACTAGAAATGGGTTAAAACAAGATGTGAGAGTTAGCCAATAAAAGGCTATAGATAATTGGCCAGGCAGTGTGTAAATGAATACAGTTTCTGTGGTGTGGTTATTTTGGGTGTAAGCTAGCCAGGCAGGTCAGAACAAGGGTCCCACGCTCCTCACAACAATATTTGATCATTTTTGCCTGTTTTATTTTTACTAAGTACAAACAAAAGGGTTATAAAAACCTAACTAACCACTTGGAAAGATGTCAGAAAATGGAAAGGGCTGTAATGGTAACATATGACACATAAGATTTGAACTATGGCACTAAATTACATAACTATTAACCTTAAAAGGCTATGTAGCAAAGATCTACAGATAATCAAGTGAATCTGGGAGCATAAGATGCTGTCTTCCCTAGGGAAGAACAAACCATTTGGTTGTCCAATGCTACAAAGGCTCACTATGTTCATTTTCTCTTTGGTCCAACCCCTTCTTTCACTAATATCCTGTCCAAAATCCCCTAATTGTCTCAAGTTTGTTTCATTTCTACTTTCTTTATATGTTTTCCTTATTTTAAAACCATTCAATTATTATTTTATTTCTATGCATATTTCTGTATGGGAGCAAGTGCCCATGTCTATGATAATTGTAAAGGCCAGAAGAAAGCAAAGAACTTCCAGGAGCTGAATTTACATGTCATAACATGCAGCCCAACTGAATGATGAAAATTAAACTCTGGTCCTCTGGAAAAACAGTAAGCACTCCCTCATCAAGATAAGTTTTAGAAACTTCATAGTTCATAATTTCTTTTTCTTTGTTTACTTTCAAGAAAAAGGGGAATATGTAAGCAATACATTTTGACTCATCAAAGGTGGCAATACTTATTTCTGTTCTCAGTGTAGAAACGTTTTAATGATCAATTAAATATGAGCAGTATGAGTGAAATGTTTTCATATATTCAAGTTCATAATGGGACAAAATAGCCTGAAGAATATTTTTAATTTTAAAACATAGAAACAAACAAAAGTAATACATTAAAGTCAATATAAATATCTCAATGATTTCTTTTATAATTCTGGTAACAGACACACTTGGGTGTGAAAGAAACATTGCACAATGGTAGTGAAAATCCATTTATAGTAAAAGGAAAATTATGTAGAATATATACTGCATAAAGCATTGTTTCAGATAATAAATTATTTCATTAAATGGAATTTTATAAGAAATATTTTAGAAATGTAACATGATACATTATTGGGAAAGTCAAATCACTATATGAGTAATTATTAAAATTTCAAAGTGTTTTCATTTTTAAATGGAACTACTAATGCAATGTCATTATTAATAGACAGTCACTGGAAAATGAAAAAGAAACGAGTCATTGAATAATGCACCAGTTATAAGTGTTTCAATGGACTCTTCACTATGAATAAACAAAACTATAAATAAATAAACTTCTTGGTACAATTGTTTTCTTTACTTAGGGGCAAAAACTATGAATTATTCTTTCATTGAATGATGAGTACTGATAGTTGATGCATGTCATATAGCACCAGAAAGAAATTTAAATGGTGAATGCAGTCACCTATTTTAGAGTGGGTAAACTGTGTTTTGAGATTGTCAAGGAATACTCTTTGAAGAAAATGTATTTCATGACAGAAGTACTATTAAAATAGTAATTAACACATAATCTGTTTCAAATCTAATTTGTGATTTGAATAATTTAGCTTAATAATCTCAAATTTATAGTCACATTTTCAAATATCTTATAGAAAGTTTTCTTGACTCAATAAGATTTTCTTATAAGATTATTTATAATTTCACATTTTCTAGATTGTGATGAGGCACCACCATTCTGAAGTTTAAAGAGAGTGTTTCTTTTGAAATGCCTAAGTTATAATTTTGTGAGGATAGATGATGACAGTTAAGGGTTATCTATAAACAGATTTTTAATAGTGTTTAATTTTAATTCTTTCTCATCCACATATCTGTATTGGGATATCACATGACATTTCCTTCAAATATGAGTACCTGAAAAGCAAAAAAGCAAAGCAAAACAAAACAACAACAACAAAAAAACAGTGACTAGGTCACATAAGCATATGCTGTTTTTATCTGTATATATTCATTTGTGGTGTGAAAAAATCATATTTGGAAGCTCAGTTATCATATTTGAAGAAAGTTGGACAAAGAACCTTAAAAAATTAGAGGCTATGGATATAGTAGGGAAGGCATTGGACTTTCCACAGTGCAGTGTGGCTTGCACTCTGTGAGGATTGGACTGGGAGAATATGTGGAGGGAGTGGGGGGAGAGGAAGGAACACGGAAAATTGGATTGGTATGTATAGTGATAAAGGATAGGTTGTTTTCTTTTTACCAAAAATAAATAAATAAATATAAACAAAAAAATAGAGGCTAAAAATTTTTTCTCATCAAAATATTCTGATGAAGAAATTATAAAATGAACCGACTGTTTTAAGGAGTGACAATGGAGAATGGGTGTGGATACAATCAAGATACACTGTATGAAATTGAATTCAAGATTGAAAAAACAAACATATTTCTAAAAGACAATATACTGAATATATTAGAGAAGAAACTATTCTTTAGTCACTTATTATAGGTATTTGATCAGTTTTAAGCCTTTTTATTAAACAATATCTATGACAAAAATTTCTGTAAGACTTAGAGCAACATTAATATATGAATACAAAAATAGACATTTACATATTGCCACTACTGCTGTTGGTTGTGGTTTTACTCTGGTATCTAGGCATCTGAGATTAGTCTAGGTGCTGATTTATGGATCTGTTGAGCAGGTATTTTGATCCTTGTTTTCTATTTCCTCTCTGGATTTTCAGAGAGTGTGACAGCTGTGTGTTGGCTGTTTTCCTGGCTTGTTCAGATGACTGGTGGTTTTGGTGGCTGAGATTCTGGGATAAGTTGGGAGAAGGAACATTGGAGTAGGTCTTCCTGATGTATTGGGTTTGTGATCAGCGAGAAACAGGAGACCACAAGTTTTCTGCTGCAGACCTGAGAATGAGACTGGGGGAAATTATATCTCAGGAACAGTAGGAGAGGTATGAGGTATGGGTCCACCACCAACTTACTTCTTGCCTAGGAGGAACGATCCCAGGAGTAGCAGAGAGTGCCTGCTGGGGTTAGGGCCTGGGATAAAACTACCAGTTTGGGGGAGGGAAAATAGGAGGACATGGTCTGTGAAAATTCACAAACAGTCCAGGCTGTTGTTAAGACAAAAGTTTTCTCTCCCCAAACTGAGAGTGGGGGCCCCACAAACTCCTAACAACTTATTAAATATGGAGAAGTCAAACTGGTGCCTACATGATACCTTCACCCATAGATTCTTGTTTCTTTGGTGTGCAAGGTACTCTGTAGACTACATAAGAGGAAATTTGGACACCAATACAGCCACAAAACCTCTGACTTTGTCCTGCAATTTGTTCTGCCTGTGAAATATGCTAGACAATGGTGGCACAGAACTCATGGGAGTAGCCAACTAATGTCTGATTTGACTAAAGCAAACTCCACTCCACCAGAAGGAACCCATGACAGTACTTAGGTAACAAAAAACAGAGATTATCTAGCCCAGAATCCTGGAGCAAACCAATCTAATACTAAAAAAAGGTATCAATTAAATGACTTCCTAATGGTATTCTTCAATACACAGTGATCATCTGAGTTTTTTCCTCTGTCAATAGGTGTGAACAGGTGTAGAGATCCACAGAAACAAATTATGGGAAGAGAGCGTCTAAATGGGAGATCTTCATACGGTCTCTACCATCAAAGCTGAAGGAACTTTGAGGGAGAATAGAAAGATTGTAAGAACCAGAGAGGTTGGAGGACACCAGAAGGACAAGGCCCTCTAAATCAACTGAGCAAACCTCCTATGTGCCAACAGAGACTGAAGCAGCAAGCCCCAGGCCTAGATGGATCTTCACCAGGTTCTCTATTTATATATTACAGCTTTTAGCTTAGTACTTTTATTTGACTTCTGAGTGTGAGCACAAGTGGGCCTCTGATAAGAATGCCTGCTCTTGGTACTCTTTTTCTCTAATTGGGTTGCCATGCCTAACTTCAATATTATAGTTTTTGCTTCATGCTTCCTCTTCTTATATTTTATCATGTCATGTTTGGTTGTTAACTTTTAGAAGCCCGTTCATTTCTAGTGAGAGAAAGACTGTAGATCTGGAGGGTAGAGAAAATGTGGAGGGACTAAGAGGAGTAGAGGGAAGTTAAACTATAATTAGAATATATTGTGTGAGAAAAGAATCTACTTTTAATAAAAGGGAAAAATGGGGGGCAAGGATGTTTAGAAGACAGTTTGCCATTATATCCACTTCGCAAGAGATTAGTAGATCCCTTTATGTAGCCCTAAGACCTCCCTAACCATGGAGTTGTGTTGAAGATTAGAATAAAGAAAATGAACTCCTATGGAGCAGATCTCAAATCAAATCACTGTGTGGATTTTCTAATTCACTCAACACTATGCCACTATTGCATTAGTAGTCTCATCTTGTTTAGTGTTTTTTATTGGTGTTGTATCTCAGCAAGATAAGACTATTGTTATTACTTATTTCTCTTTCAGCATCCTGCATATCACCTACAAACATGAAAAGCAGCCAGCATTAAAGAAGTTTTCCACTAATTCTGACCTGACTTTCTATATTATACAATCAAAGTTTATAGTTTATTTTTTCTATCTCACAGTTGCTGTCTCTATATTTGTCAGATAGATCAGCCTCTATTATGCCAAGATACACTCATTCCATCCATAGTATCTCCATGGCATTCATCATGAAGGCATGCTGAATTTTGTCAATGGCTTTTTGTCATCTACTGAGATAGTTTGTGACTCTTATTCTTAAGGTCATTCATGTGATAAATTATGGTTATTGATATTTTTATAATTTTTGTATCCATATCTGGTACTGTTATTACTATAATTCTGGATCCATAAAATACTTTGGAAGTGTTTCTTCATTTTTTGTTTTATAACACAAATATAGAAGCATTGGTTTTAGTACTACTTTAAAGGACAGAAAGAATTTGTCAGTGAGACCATATACTTCTGAGCATATTTTAGTCCTGAAAATTTTAAATATTGCCAAAATTATATTGCTTTTTGGAGCATTATCTAAATATTTGAGGGTACCTTGGCTTAATTTTAGTAGGTCATATGTACCCAGGATTTGATACATTTCCTTTAGAATTTCTGATTTGGTAGAATGCAAATAATTAAAGTATGTCCTTTTGACTTTCTGAATTTCTTTAAAATCTGTCTTCTCTTTTGATTTTGCTTAAATTGGCTAAAACATGTTAATCATTTTTATTTTTCCAAAGAATCAACACTTAATTTTATTGAAAAAAAAATAATTTTGTTGCTATGTGGTGCATATATGTCCTAATGTGATTATTTCTTTTCATCTCCTTCTTTTGGATTTATTTGCTCTTGCTTATCCAGGACTTTAAAACATATCATTGACATATATATATATATATTTGAAGGATCTATGATTTTGAATATGTTGTTTTCATTTTCATTCACTTCCAAGAAATTTTTAATTTCCTCATTGAGTTCCTCAATGACCCCTTCATTTAATAGTGCATTGTTAAATATACATATTTCTGTAAGTTCTTATCATGTATTTAACATTATTTCACTGTGGTCATTTAGAATACAAAGTTACTCCAATTTTTCCAAAATAATTAAGATTTGTTTTATGTCCTAATATGCGATTTAGTCCTGAATAAATCTCATGTACTGCTGAGAAGAATTTTTTATTCTGCAGTATTTGGGTGGAATACTCTATAAGCAACTGTTAAGTCCATTTGAGCTATGGTGTCTTTTGTCTCCACCATTTCTGTATACTTTAGATAATGTGTCTCTTGATGAAAGTAGGTTCTTGAAGTAATCTTTTACTGTGTTAGAGTTAACTGGCGATTTATATTTAGTAGTGGTTGCATTATGATATTGGAGGTATATGTTTTCAGGTCATAAGGTCCTACACATTTAGAATTGCAATGTATTTTTCTACATGTATTGGTCTCCTAATGAGTATTATTTGCCCTTCTTTGTCTCTGGCTTATTTTAATTTGAAGTCTTCAAATATTAAAATAGTGGCATATGCTTGTTTCTTAGTTTTACTGGTATTTGAATACCTCTGTCTATCCATGCTTTCTAAAATAGTGTATATCAATGAGAATGTAGTATAATTTTTTGGAGGATAGTGAAACTGAACAAGAAAATATTCTATTTGCACATCTGGTCTGCTACTTTGTTCTTTCTGATTGGGAATTAAGAGCATTAATAGTCACTGTATAATAGAAAAATGGTACTTAATTCCTGTCATTTTGTTTATTTTATACTAATGATGCATTAGTAACTCCTTTGCTTCTCAAGTGTATGGGTTTTGTTTTGTTTTGTTTTGTTGAGACATTTTTTCTTGCTTTGAAGTCTGTCCTGGAACTAGTTCTTGTAGACCAGGCTGGCCTCGATCCACCTGCCTACACCTCCTGAGTGCTGGGATTAAAGGCATCTGGTAATATATATATTACCTTATTGATTGATGGGGATATACTTTTTTAAAAAAAATCACACATTTTATCTTTTTTGTGTCCAAAGTATCTCACTATTCTGTTTATGATTATAATTTTATTGATATTTTCTTGGATGAAATGATTCATTTCCTACATATCAAATGATTGCTTAATCCAAAAAATCCTCTTCTCACTTTGGCAGCACATATAGTAAAACTGGAACCATACGGAGAAGATTAGCAAGGCCCCTGAGCAAGGATGACACACACATTTGTGAATTGTTCCATATTTTAATTAACAACCATTGGTCATTAATATCTCTTAATATCAATGAACACAATTCACCTATAAAAATACAGAGGCTAAGAGAATGGATACAATAACAAGATCCAGCCTTCTGCTGTATAAAAGAAACACACCTCAACCTCAAAGACAGACATTGCCTCAGAGGCGTTGGGTAAAATATTTCCAATCAAATGGACCTAAGATACAAGCAGGTGTAGTTATCCCAATTTCTAACAAAATATATTTAAAACTAAAATCAATCAGAAGAAATGGAAAAGGACACTTTATACCCATAACAGGAATAATCCATCAAGATGTAGTATCAGTCATGAACATCTTTGACCCTAATACAAGCGTATTAGTAAAATTAATTATTAGTATTATTCACATATGTAAAAGAAACATTACTAAAACTTAAATCACACATCAAACCTGACACACTAATAGTAGGACATTTCTTTGACATTTAATTAAATGATTATATTGGAAATTTGCAAACACTTATTTTCAAATATTCCATTCTCAATGTTCAAACTAAGTTAAGATTACAAAACTATATAAATTTATTTTTCAATATGTATTATACTGTGGATGGAAAGATAGCTCAGCAGTTAAAAAGCATACTGCTCTTATGGAGGACCTGAGTTTAGTTCACAGCACCCTGACCAGGTGTCTCAAAAGCTCTGTAATTCTAGAGATTATGAAGCTATGACTTTTGTAAATAACTGCACTCATGCATATGTGAACATAAACATAATTAAAATAAAAAGAAGCCTTTTAAAATTCATGTTTTTGTTATTCACTTATAGCTAAAAGCAATTAATTAAAAATGAAATATTAAAGAAATTAAAGGAACAATTTATTGCTATAAATCAATGAGCTCACAGGTGTATGTTCTTTATTTCTAATATTCCACAAATATAATACACGTATTAAAAATTATTTCAAAATTTAGTGTAAACAAATACTACCTTCAAGTTTATAATATATGATTTCAGGGTAGATTTGGGCATGCCCACCTAACAAGACAGAAAATAATGGTATGTTTTAATTTAAAACACCTTTGCATTCATAGAAAAAGTATTTTATATATTGAATACTTAAGCTAAATTTAGGTATGTTGTGGTTATTCACATCATAATAGAAGATAAGGGCATTATCTAAGATATATTCAGTAGTGAAACTATCAATAGTGGTTAAATTTATATTTTTATATGCATTTTAATCTCCACATTCAGGATATAAATGCACTATATTTTCTAAGAAAACCAGTGTCTTTAATCACCATTCTTGGACTGAGAAAATGAATGGGGAGAAACAAAACATGAAACTAGAAAATATGATGAAAAATGATGAAGGCATATTCCACAGAGAGAGAAAGAAGCAGTCAAAACCACACATATGAAGTGTTGGAAATTTCAGAACTTAAGTGATACCAGGTGATATGACTTCTATCAACATTTTCAGGGCAAAAAGAAACTTAAAGATAATTAAGAAAACTAGAAAAGGTGTTATGCAGGCTGATAATTATTAAGTAATGTCCTCATCAGTTGGTAATATGATTAACTTCAAAGAATTGTATCTGAAAACTAAGCTAGACACCTTTTTCTCATTCTCAAAAATATAGTATAGGCTAGATAGACATTGAGAAGATTCACATGGAGAGTGTTAAGCATAACTAGAGGTCTAGAACATGAGAACAAAATTTTAATGATATAAATCACATGGATTGGCAGAGATGAAGAGTTTAGTAAATTTAGCTATAGAATGGATTACTCAAATACAATGGAGAAGTCCAGGCCCAGATCACTGCCTAGGGTCATGTCTGTGTCTGTGGCCCTGCAGTGGCCAGGGTCTGAGTTCATGTCCATAATTCCTTTTACCACCAAGGGCTCTGCAGTTGCACAGCATCTGTTCGGTCACCTGAGAACATGTTGTTGTTTGAGGGCCATGCTGCCACCAAGGCCAGGGAGCCAAGCTTCTGAGGGCCATGCCTGGACCCATGGTCCAACTACAGCTGGGGTCCGTGATAATATCCATGGCATGTGTTAATACAGGGGTCATTGGAACCATGTTGTACTGAACTAGCCCTGCCCTTCACTGGCCCTGGTTAACTGGCTCAGCCCCTTGTTGATATTGCAGCAGTAGAACTAGAAATGTCCCTAATGGGAGAACTGGCACCTACAATGGGAAAGATGGCCCCATCCCTCATCACAGGTATAAACCCCACCTGGGCAGCACACTAGAGCTGTCCCTGTTTTGGGGGTGCAGGTGAGGCAACTCTAAAAGCATGAAAGCAGGAGAGCTGACCTTGCTCCCTCAGGGTCTGCCACGGGGTGACATGGATGAGGGAAATATACTTTTCCCTTTTCACTCAGGATCACAAGATAGGGAAAGCTAGCCCAATCTTCACCAGAAGCAGCACACAAGAGATTGGGCTCTGAACCCTGTCTGGGCAGAACACTAAAGCTGACCCTGTTGTGGGGATGCAAGTGAGCCAGCTCTCAGAGCATGAGAGTAGCAGAGTAAACTCTGATCCCCTCATCTGCATGTGGTGGCAGGGGTGAAGGAAAGATGCCTTCAATACCACCCAACTCATGTATCCCTCAATACTTGCAGCAGATGAGAGAGCTGACCCAAAGGTCATAAGAGTGAAAGAACTATTCCTGGCCCTCACCAGCTGTAGCACACAAGAAAGTGGTCCTTGCACCCTGCCTGGGAAGCACACTAGAGCTGACCATGTTGGCCACAGTTGCAGGTGAGCCAGCACTGAGTGTTTGAGAACAAGAGAGCTGACACTACCTTGTAACTGGAGGTTTCTTTCCTGCCCATCCTTTATCCAATAACCTCTCTGAGGCTTAGTATTAATTATAAACTATTTGACCTACTAGCTCAGGCTTATTATTAACTAGCTCTAACCACTTAAAATAACCCATTTCTATTATTCTATATTTCACCATGAGGTTTGTGGCTTGCTTTCCCAGAGGCTGCTAGCATTTCTCTTCTCTTTCCCTGTGTCTTTTCTTGTGTTTCACACAAGGCTCTATTCTACCTGCCTGTTAGCCAAATCAGCTCCTTTATTAACCAATGTCAACAAAACATATTTGCAGCATACAGAATGACATGCAACATCATCCCCTCCAATGTTCCTTACAGCAATCAAGATAGAGGGCCATGCACCTTCTCTGGGCAAAACAGTAGAGCTGGCCTTGGCGGTATGAGTGTGGGTGAGTGGATCTGAGGATTTGAGAACAGAGGAAATGGTACTGTTCCTTGATGTAGGCTACATTGGGTAAGTTAGCCAAGGCAGTGCTGGAAAGCTTACCTGGGTAGAGATGATGATGTACAGCTGACAGGCTGACCAATCCAGGTACCACCCAGGCCCCAGAACCCTCGCTGTAAGTTGGCATATCCCAACATCTACACCATCTATGAACTAGAGGAGCATGTGAAGGGGATGAACCTACAGATCTAAAACCAAAGGATTTCTAAGACACAGGACAACAACAGGTTATCCAAAATGAGCCTCAGCAAGAGCTTCAGTATCAATGATATAGCAGAAGTCAGAGGCCTTCAGCCAAAATCATTACTCCAATGACTCATGGTAATGAACAGTTTCTTGCAAGTAAAGATGCATGGACTAAAGGGCAAAACGTGTAACTCAACAGGCAATACTACAGTTTCCATAATGATATTCTTCTCCTTTTTTGTTTTGTTTGTAATATTTGATCTTTGGTTTTACTTTTATATTTAGTTTTATTTTGGTGGGGGCAGAGGGAGAAAACAAGGGAATGGGGATATAAGTGGGATCAGAATGCATGATAAGAAATAAAAAAGAATCAAAAGTTAAAACCTTTAAAAGAGAAATAAGTTATACTGGAGGTATTTTGCAAAGTAGTAGAAAAGTCACAAAACCTCTATATTTCATATTTGATGTTATTTTGAATACTAATTAACAAATATAAGTTCAATGATATATTAAAGCAATTTTACATGATGATATTTTCATTCATTCATACTTTAATTAAAAAATTCTATATACAAAATAATCTGATGGGAAGAGGTGGATGATGCAAGGTTTAAAAATATAAAAACTGAAATCTGTATTCATGTCTAATGAAATAATACAGGTAAAAACATAATTTAAATACATAACATAGCAGAATTTTCTGCAGCATGGGGGACACAGAATCCTCTCATGGGCTTTAATTTAATAGAAGAATCATTAGCCTTTACTGCTGGATGTTATGAAAGCATACTTTAATAAGTGATATCACACGTGGGCATTATCTTAGAATATAATGTCTTAGTGCCTTGTGTAATGCCTAAAACCATATGCATTTGGTTACCATTGAGTATGTGCTGCTAAGTGGGATAATGAGCATTACAAACATGATATATTTTTACTTGTCAAAACAAAGATAACACAGTAGCATAGATGTCATAACAAACAGATATTATGTATTCTTATTCTTTTTAATCTTTTGCTTGTAGAAATCATAAACAAAATTAATCTGTGGATTTCTTGTATATGTGGCAGTGAATATAATTAATCCATAGGCTTTCTTCTCTTTCAGTAATGCATTTAAGGAACTTTTTGCTTTGCAGCATGGAAGAGACAATGATACAGGTTGTTGTTCATGAATCACCTTCAGTTTAAATGAAGCCAGTCTGCTATCATTTCAAGCATCAGTGTACCCACTAGCATTTCCATGTAATTATGTGCATATATTTAGATACAATTTGCCTTGTCTAAGTTTATACTCCGACATGACTTACTGCATGTCATGGAGTCCATAACTCTCCTATGTAAAACACACAAAAATCTATTTTCATTAACAAGAGCCTTAGTATGCACTGCAATGAAAAATACAAAGTTTCTATATGGAAAAAAATTTCCACTTATTTATTTTTAATATAGAATAGGAAGGAACATCACTAGCATGAAGAAAAGAAAGGCCAACACACAGTATATATGTGTATATATACATAATATTCATTATTTTTCAAAATATGGATAAGAATAATGAGGGTCATTTAAACAGATTATTCAAACAGATCTTGACAGTGACAGCATTTGAGGGTTTATTTTAAAAAAGAAAACAATTGTTCAAAACAATTCTTATATTTTGAATGGTGATCTAGAAGCCTTTTAATTGCCACATAGTCATGTTACTATGTGTATATTTGTGCTTTCTTTTCTTATGAATATGGAGAGAAAACCATGATTTTTCTGTGTTTTGTAAACATTTAAAACATATTGTTAGATGAATTAGTAATAAAACACATTCATATAATTTACATATTTCACCAAGTCACCAGACAAAAATGACAACCTTTGTTTATTGACTTGGTGAAGTATGCAAATTAGGAGTATTTTGGAAACTAGCGGTGTTGATTTTCTCCATAAGATTTTAAAGCTACTTCGTGTTTACAAACCTCATTATGAACTATCACTCACATACCTTTGAAACAGTGTCAAGTTTATGTGTCTTAGCTTCCAGCTGTAGAATGCAATCTTTCTCTTCACTGTAGATTGTAAGTATTATGATCTAATTTTAAATTAGACTCTGGTAAAATTTGTTATTTAGTTAACGGCAACTCCAAAATACCTAAGAAATACTGACAGGTATACAGTATGCATATAAATAATATGTATTTAAGAAACTTTCTCTTCCTAAAATTTTCATTATTATTACTAAATTAAGGTTATTTAATATCACTGACCATACAGCAATTTGCTCATTCACTAATACTTTCTACTTATTGTACTGTGTTGCATTAATAATCCTAATGGTGTAAACACATTTAGAATAGGTTAAATGCCATACACAATGTATTATTTTGATGTATATATGGGATTTTAAAAATGAATTTCATTACTAAGGTATGTTTTGTTGAACAGACTTTAATTTTAATTGGTATATCAAAATAACAGTCAATTTCCTGTTCATTAATCCATTAACCTTTTCTAGCACATATTCCTCACCTGACAAGTACAAAGCAGATAAAACACTTAATATAATCTTGATTTTTTGGGGGGTATAGCTGTTTCAAAATACATACTAATACAACATTGAAATATACTGATATAATATAGGTGCTATACTCTTCTTCCCACAAATATAATATAGCACAAAATGTACAGATTTCAGTCTTTCATAGTAAGCTAGATGTAACTCCTTCAAACTATGTGCAGTTTACATTGAAGAAAGTATACTAGATATTTGAAAAAGTATTTGAAGTCATAAGGGAGATTGTTTTGAGTAGAAAAAATTGAAAAGTTGAAAAATTGATAGAATATTCAAACAGTAGAGGGAAATGACAGAAAAAAGATAGATAGTATAGTATTATAGTCTGATAGATGCAAAAAGATGTGAGCATAAAATATTTTTAATATCTATGCATATATTTGAATCTTAGTATATATATGCATTTGTCCAAATGCTTTATACCATTGTGGGCCTTCACAGACAAACAGCTGGTTGTCCTTAAATCCTGTCACCCTATTTCATATACTTTGTGTTATAAATTTATCAAAATGTTCTCTCTCAAGCTTACATATTACTTGGATAAAAGTAATTATATGTTAGAATATGAAATTTTCTTTTAAAATGAAGAAAATTGTTAATAAAGGTGTCATTGTATATGAAGGCTATTTGTAGGCAAAATAGTTAGCAATTTACACTACTTTTCAATGTTTTCAAAAAACAATGGAATATTTTATAAACTGTGTTTTTTAGTTATATTCAAGGCAGAGTTTCTCTGCATAGTCCTGGCTGTCCTGGAACTAGCTCTTGTAGATTAGGCTGACCTCAAACTCACAGAGATCATCCTGCCTCTGCCTCTTGAATACTGGGATTAAAGGTGTGTGCCACCACTGGCAGTCTTAATTTTTTTGAGTTAGTAAAAATATATCCAATTACAAAAAATATGAAACTTGAAATATATATCTAGTATTTTAAGCATATTTCTGTTAGAAACAAGAACGTGCACATGATGGATATCAAGATTGTGCTCCTTCTAATTTTATCAGTTTTCCCTAAACTACACTTCTGCTCTGTTACTGAATTTTACACTTTCAAAGCCATATCCTGAAAATTCAGGCTGTGAAACTTATGCTGTTATTAAGGTCCCAGATTGATATCTTGGCTTATTTTCACCCATGAGTCCAACTACTTGCAAGAGCAACACCTAAATAAGGCTTACTCCTATGTCAATTATTTGAAAATAGAAACTATAATGTGAGATTTACTATGATACTTTTAACTTTGTAGTGAATTGAAGTGTTTGTAGCATCTGTAAAATTGACTGATAGTTTCTCATACTGTCAGCAGTTCTACAGAGAATAAGACTTTTATATTCTGAAAAGCAGAAAGGTCAAATAACTACAAAAGGTAGACTGGAAATGCTACTTCTGATTTTGCAGAAATACTGAAAGCATGTTATACAAATGCTTTGCTTCAAAGAAGCAAACATATGTGAGGAGAAGGAAAATGTTGGCAGAGAGAAAGACAAGAACACACTTATACACTATATCCTTGTTTGAATAAATAAATATATGCAGATTAATTGAGATAATCTAGGTGATAATATATTTTGATATTTTATTTTAGGAAAAAAATGCATTATTTTATAAGTTTCATTATGGCAGGTGCAAAAATATGTTGCCATATATAAGAAGCAATTACACAAGATTGTGATAGTCCAAAATGCTTGATTATTTAATATTCCTTCCTTCATTTAATAGAACTGAAACTGAACTGTCAAATTTGCATGAGAAAGTACTTGATGTGGAATTGGAGTTTAAATTCTTCCTTCCTTAACATTTTTAACTAACTGAAATTTTATCCTATGAATAACTGGTAAATCTCACCATTTCTTCCACTAAGAATCAGAGAATTAAGCCCTGTATGGACTTCTCTCTACTACATCAAATATTTTTCTATTGTAGTATTGCTTCTCATTAGCATGCTGCCAACAATTTTTTCATATGGGTTTATTACTACTTTAAAAATAAATTATGGAATCTATTCCCCAAGAATGTAATTTAAAAAGTCATCACCTACTTTCTCTCTATTCTTTTCAAGAGTTCTTAAGTTAGGTAATAACTACTATTTTGTAATATTCTTAATTTCATCAGGTAGACAAATGTTATATTGTGTGAGGTAATTGTTGATAGACAAGTTTGTCCATTCATTTGATTCTGATTCCCATGGTATTACAATAATTGCATTGCACGTTAGTTAGATTCAAGATAGGCCTGTGGGGCTCCTCTACTGAGAATTTTAATTAAATTTGTTCTAAATTAAAACAATCTTTGCTGCAACATTTGTCAGACCTGCTTTGAAGGCTTGCTTGGAACATAGAAGGTAATCTATGATGAGTTGAAGTACAACAGGAAACAAGAACTAAGCAGTAAATGCTATGATTCATTGGGAAGTTATTTATGACACACATTATACCTGGAATTATGATAATGAACAAATAGGGACATGGGAGGATTATGGGATGCTATATAACATCATGGCAAACAATTGTCAGTGTTATTGTGCAATTATATGCTTCCCTTGCAAATAAATCAACATATACAAGAAGAAAAGATAAACACATCACAAATCTTTAAATTATACTATATTGTCAAAGTATGATTCAGTTTTAAGCCTTAAACACACGCTTATTTATAAAATAATTATCTGTGAACTTCTCATTGTTGACACAGTCTCATAGCAGCTTTCTTTGTATACTTCAAAGGTTTCATGTTTTCTTTTTCTATGCTTGGTTCTGTAAAGTTTTTCTTAAAGTGAGACCTATTACTCAAATTGTAGTAATATATGAATGAATAATAAGGGTTAATTTATTGTGTTTTCAGAAAAGTATGTATTCAGACAGAATATAAAAGTCCTCTTAGCTTTATCTAAAATCATGAATCCAAAAGTTTTATATTTTTTGACCTATATTCTTTTGGAATATCCTGTCCTGGATATAAATCAATCATTTTTATACTAGCATCTTATACCTTCAAGTAAAGTTTACCTGATTTATATGAAATAATATATCACATATTTATGTGTAAAAAGTTTGTTTCACAAAATAGAAAAAGCAATAATAAATTAATTTTAAGGCATTTCATTGGAACATAATGAGGAAAAATAACATAGCTCTAGTGACCACACAATCTGATTTCAGCACTAAGAACAATAAAAACATGATACTCTTTCTTTTTTTGAAGTTAAAATATTTTTGTCTTTTTTTCAATTTTCTTTATTATTATTAAAAATTTCCACCTCCTCCCCTCCTCC
>LOJH01012621.1:0-25445 GCA_001685095.1 Ellobius talpinus
AGCATTTATTTAAAACATGATTGACAGATTACAGACAATTCTCCCGCACCACCTGAGCAAGGCTCTGTAAGCTAAACTAGAGCTCCCATGGCTGAGGGCCAGGAGGGACATTCCAGACAAAGGTAAAAATCATCCAGAGATTTGAGAGCGAAATAGCCCCATGCCTGGCAAACTCTTAGTGATTAATTTGACGTTACCAGAGAAGGGAGATGTGGCAAGCAATTAGAAAAGAATGTGTTAGAGAACAATGGCCCTGGTAAGACTTGGGTCTGAGAGCACTCCCTCCAGAGGTAGTAGAATCATAGTCTCAGTTTGTCATGCTGGCCAGTTCCACGCTTAAGCATGCAGAAAAGCTACTAACACTGTAAACTGGTAGCCAGGATGGGGGATGAGAAAGTCAGAAAGATTTATTAAGTGTGCACTGGTTAATTATTTACAAACTATTTTTCAAGGGAAATTACATATAGTCTAATTAAAAATGATAGCCTTATATAGGTAATAGCATATCTCAGAGTTTAATGAGTCTAAATCTAGACAGCCTAATAATGGCACATCCTTGTTCTGCTGTCTTTGCCCAGTAAGTAGGCTGCTCTTTGCCTTCTTAAGCTATGAAATGGGAGCAGATGGCTCACCTGGAGTTCTCTGATGAATATTCATTCACTGAATGTTAGCTGCATTCATTATGGTCTACATAAACAAGTAAATACTCCAAAGTGAGTCTTTTGCCATAGCTATCTGTAATACAAAAGATATATTTGCTATTTTTCAAGGGTCTTAGAGTTTAGACACAGAACATATATGTTCATGTCCGTCAGTGTTGTAAGAAGTTTTCTAGTTATATGGTATGTCCTATTCCCTGAGCAGTTTTTATTATTTACAGTTCAACTGTGCAAAAAAAGCAAAGATCAACCCCTTGTCCTTAAGGAAATGAAAATAGCAGCAACAGGGATTCCATCTGCCCTTCTCCTCTAAGTGACGTAATAGTGTCAACTTGAGAGGATAGAATCATCGAGGAGACCCACCCCTGGACACGGTCATCAAACAGTTCCTACATTGTATTAATTGAGGTGGAAACCCCCACATTAACTATGTACACCACTCCATTCTATGGGTTTGGGTCTTAGACTGAATGGAAAAGAGAAAGCTAAGCATTCAGCAATGCTCCCATTCCTGGCTGGAGACTATGAGCAGCTGCCTCACTGTCCTGCTCTATGACCCACCCACCCCCAGGGACTGTACCCTTGAACTGTGAGCCCCAATAATCCCTTCCTTCATTTTCCTGTTTGTCATAGCAGCAGGATGGGTCACTAATGCATTCCACAAAACATATGCATTTGTCTTTATATTTTCCAACCAAGTCTTGTTCTGAAAAGAAAATTCTCCTGAGATTTTTCTCAGAGTTAGGTATTAACTAACCTGACTCTTTTTTCTGGTCTAGGGGAATTTTGTGAAAACTGCCTTCTTATTTCTGGGGTTCCCTAGCATTGGTCACTAGTCTCGAACAATAGGTTGCTTCTCAGGTTGAAAGGCCTTGATCTCACCATCTCAAGTTAGAATAGTCTGAGAACGGAGGTCAGAGCCTCTTCCAAAATGCAAAACCCTCTTTTCTAGTTTAGCAGAATTTTCAAAACACCAAAATCATCTCTTGCCAGCTCTTGCTGCACTGTAAAAAGACCCCAGAGACACGTGCACATAGACCCCAACACCTGCCAATCAGTGTTATAAGGAGGGTTCTAGTCATGTGATGTTTCCTGTTTCTACACTGTCAGCACAACCCTCCACATACGCTTGCATTTCCTACATTGCAGCAGGATCCTGAAAGTATAGACGGAGATCCACTTTCCTGAGAGTGAGTTAATACTTATATTCTAAATTAAGTGAATCAATCCTAGAAATCCTTATTTTTTAACTTGATGTGAATTCTAAAAACATAGTTTAGCTTCCAAATTTCTGAATTATATTAGTAAAATCAGGTCATAAAATTTCAGTAGGAGTCCTTGGGAATGGTCATTTTTTAATAGCAACTTTTTCCAGAAAGCCAAGGTTTCATCTCTTTTAAGTACTATAAACCATCTTAGACAGGGGCTACAGAGATGCCTCAGCAGTTCAGAGCACAGGCTGCTCTTGCAGATTCCCGTAGATCAGTTCCCAGCACCCACATCAGGCAGTTATCGTTGCCTGTAGCTCTAACTCCCACAGCATCTTCTGACTTCTATGGGCACCTATGTCACATGTGCATACCCATGCAGAGAAACATACATATAAACATGTCAAAAAATTAAATGGTTCAGTAAAAAAATTGGCTAGAAGTCATCAGAGAATATATGATGTGCCTATGAAGTTGTCAGATGTGTTGTGTTATATGCTGTTATATAAGTGCCAGCATGAAGCAGATTGGCAATAAATATCAATTCAAAATCTTCTTACCCCCTCCCCACTTTTCTTAATGATATGGTGCATCGTACTAGACAGGAACCCGTGGTCTATGATAGTACAAAGGCTGTTGCCACGTAACTGGGTATATTGCCCACATTTACCTGCTTTTCTGTATTCTCTTTAGCTTCATTTGTTGTCAAACTACCACTTAAGCTCGTTTCATTTCAAATAATGCATTACATGGAGGCAAAGGTAAAAGGAAACTCTGCATGTAATTTCCTATCAAATAGAAGCACATGCAAATAGAACGAAATAGCCATAATAATGTAAGCAAACAAGCAAAGGGCCTGAAAAACTGGCATGATCATGTGTACTTTATTTTTTTAAAAAAAATGTAATTTGTCTCTGGGTGGGTAGGTGCATATGATTGCAGGTGACACTGGATGTCAAAGGAGAGTATCTGTTCCCCAGGATCCGAAGTTACAGGAAGCTCTGGGATACCCAACATCCCAGAACCAAACTCTAGTCTTTAGCAAGAGCAGCATGAGCCGTTATGCCCTCAGCCTTCTCTGAGCCCCAGTGCCATGACCTTTAGATGGTTTTTAACCTGCAAGACTGTAATATCCCTTCTCCCATCTTCTGATTTTGTGCTTTAGATTTGGACTCTTGTCACCCAAGTTTCCTTTTATTTAATTTCTCTGTGAATGCACAGTAACTGATTTGGAACTTGCAGGGACTTGTTTGTGTAACATCATGGCAACAAGAATGTCCGGACTTCTCCTTGCTCTCCAGCCTCGTTCTACCCTGCCAATAATCCATCTAGGTTTGGTTCCTCCTCTTTCTTTCAGACAGTTGCATGTTCCTAAACATAGGGTCAACGGACCCACAATGCATATACATCCAAGAGGATGCTGTTCTCCCACACTGAGGAGCAGAGCAAACACGGAAGGGTGGTAGGCATGGCAGCCTGACATGAAACAGGATTTCAGAGGAATTGTCATTCCGCTGGATCCAGCCTTCTCCAGCTCTTACAAGGCTGCGGCCACAGGGGAATTGGGGGAAAGCTTTGAAATTGTGAGCCCAGGAAAAAAAAAATCCCTTGCTAATGCATTTTTGAACCAGATAGAGCAGAGATCAGTGGCAGGGAAGCTGCACTTAAAATGATTGCATTCCAGCATAAAGAGGACGCTTCACTTGAACGTGTGTGAGTGCTCCCAACTCTCTGATGTCTGAGTGCCAAGCTGGTGGGAAACTGAATCAAAGATTGCTCACCATTGCTTCCTCCGCTGTCTCCCCTCCGTCTCTACAAGCAACTTTCACCTATACATGCTTTCCCACAGTATACACCAAGCTGGTTTTTACTCATTCCTCTGCAAAGTGTGTGCTGCCGTGGACCCTAGTATTTAAGCTGAGTCCTTTTAGATCCTTTTTGATTACTTATTTAAAAATCTCTTCTGGGGGTGATATAATTCACATAGCAGGTGAGTTCAATCCCCCAGACCCACAAGGTCGGAGGAGAAAAGTGACTCCCCCAGATTACCGTTTCACCTCCACTGGCATGCTGAGCCAGCACATGCACACACGCACGCGCACACACACACTCACACACATACACACACTCACGCACGTGTACACTCTCACACACGATGGAGGGGGTAGGAGGGGAGAAGAGAAGAAGAGAAAGGAAATCTTTGGCAGTGCAGCCTAAAGCCCATTCATTCTGTTATGCAGATGTGTGAAATTCTTGCCTCTGTTAGAGTTGTGTAAGTTTTTTGTTCCTGTGATGGATAGTGTTAGCAAATATTTTGAGGTAGATATCTAAAAATGCTACTTTGAGTCGCCGAGTGTTTGAACCTTAAGAGATTCCACCAAATTATCCAACAAATCACTTTTTACACTTTACAACCCACGATGAATAAGTAAAGCAAACTCATTTCGTTATCTACACTCCATATTTTAATACTACATTTTTATAGATTTTTTTAAAATGAACCACTGTAATGTCTCATTAAAAGAATTAGAATGAATTGCAAGATCCTAATAGATTCACCTCTAAAGTGCATAATCAAACTCTAAGAGAATCTAATCTGAGGACTCTTTACATAACCCTCCTTTGTTGAAAATAAAACTTTCCGCATCACACTAGCCCTACTGGATGCTATGCACAGTCAGGCATGGGCTGTGGTGCCCAGGCGCTGTCTTGTATGTTTAGATGAACCAACAGGTAATACTCTGATCGTTGAATATGCAGCCATCATTCTCTTAAAAAGAAGCAGTAAGTATTGATAATTTATCACCTTATTGTTATTTTACTATTAGTGCTACACTTTTACACAGCTCGTGTTTGTGTGCTAGAAACGCTCAAACCATTGCCATGCTGCTCATTTCTTTCTGACTCTGTGTTCAATGTGGTTGTGTTGGTGATGGGAAATCAGCCGTGCTGTAAACATTTACACCATGGAAACTGAGGAATCCTTCATGTCAATCTTGTATAATACTGGATTTTTTTGTTCGTTTGTTTCTTTTGCTTTTTGCTTAGAGCAAGTATGATACTGGAAAGTCATGCCCATGCAGATTATGGTCAATGATTAAAATAAATAAGAACTGTAATTATAATATCCCCATTTCCAGGGACAGCAAAGATTTCGCTATGGTTAAAGACCAAATGCAGTTCCATCATATATCTTTATTGCTTCAGTAAACAAAACAAAACTCAGCAGATATTCTCAGTGTCACCACACACTGCACATCTACACCCACAGGCAGGTTAGAAACTTGTCTAGGAAAACCCAGTAACAGAATTGGTGAGGCTCAACTGTTTATATGGAATTTACAATAAAGTATATTGTATATTTTATCAATTTTATAAGTTGTACACTACATATTTTGTGAATAAACCTACAGTAAATATATATTCACACATGTGCGTATTTTTGCCGTAGAGCTTATATGATCAGCATACCACTAGACCCAAAAATTGACATTTTAACAAACTTTCCAGTTGCTTTGTTTGCGAACTAAACTTTGACAAGAGCTCAAATATTACTCGTAAGGATTGAAGTTGGTTCTCCTTTTTTTTCTTACACTACAGGTGTGTTATGTCAGTCTCCTGGGTTTGGGACATGAGCAGAATAATTTTCATTTACCAAAATATGTTTAATTAAATCTGAATTCTCTTAAGAGGAACTTTGAAAGAAGAAAGTGTATTTAATTACTATCTGGTTCTTCCCTCACTTTCCTTAGAAATTTGAAAGTTAATTTCTTTTTAGTCTCAGCATTTACCTAAAATCTGAACTTTGGTTTGAGAATACTATGAGAAAAGCCACTCACAGGGCATGTGTGACATTCGCAGTGATCACCCTCCTTATTTTACAACCTTGTATGGATGCGCAGATATCCTGCTTCACACCTAATCGAGTCAAACATTTGGAAGGTTTATCTGTTTTTCCTTTATGTGTAAGTGTGAGTGTCGACTTGTATGTATTTGCACTGAGTGCATGACTGCTGAGTCCAGAAGAGAGCAGTGGTCCCCTTAGACCTGTAGTGACAGGCAGTTGAGGGACCCCTGTGTGCGTTCTGGGAACCAAACCCCGGGTCCTGTGGAAGAACAGCGAGCACTCTAAAACACCAAGCCATCTCTCCAGCCCCAAGGCAAGCCTTTTGACGAGCTGACCAAAATAAGTTATAACCCTCCATTTTGGGGACATTTTAAAAATTTTAAGTGAAATAAATGACTGACAGACTAGATGGGAAAGGAACGAGGAAGTGAACTCTAAGAAAAAATGATGGTCCAGAAGATAGCATTCTACCTGCTGAAAGACTCAAGTCTTTAGAGATGGTTTGAGAATGATGTGTAGAAGCAGAAATTTGTGTCTCTTCAGAAAAGAAAGCAGTTGAGCCAGTAGACTCTGTGCGTTGTTTCCTAATTCATTTGTAAAGCACTTGTTTTTGAAAATCGAAGAGTGGGGAAAGGCCACGGAATGGAGGAATTACCTAGCCCAGCCTTTCCACCTCTCAGAAATGAACATCAATGTGCAGAAAGGTTATGTTTTGCCCAGGGTATTATAGTTGCTTGTTCATGCTATTGAAACTGGAAGAATTGAATTTTTGTTGTATTTCTCATTTGCATGTGTGCCGAAGTGCATGGCCTACCTATGTAAGGCAAGTGTAACAGGCAGTGTTGAGAACAGCCTTCAGGCTGCAATTACCTAGAGACCTAGGTTCATGAACAACATGGAGTATGTGTAGAGGTCAAGATAGTTTAGTTCACTTCGTTTGTGCCTTGTCTTCCTGATAGTGGGGGAGTCAGTTTCCCTATCCTTCGGGTCATTTCTCCATCAGGTTGTTTGATAATCCCACTGGTTTCAGAAGACTCGAGATCAAATGTTCTTCCCTATTTTTCTGTTGCGTTCACAGAACACAAGCGGCTTGATATGAGCCCTATGAATGATTTAGGAGTATTCAATACCTCTGAAATGATCAAAACGAAGCCTATTATTCCTCAGTATTTTTTTCTTGCCAGTGTCTCCTTAAAAATGTGAGCTCCATGATTCACTACCTCCCTGCATTTCAACTTTGTTAATCATCTTCATTATGAAAGACTAAATGGTCCTGTTTCATCTCATTCATTCCATTGGTTAACTGTTTATTTTCAATACATATTTAATGGCCATACTAAGGTTTTTATTCATGTAATTATGTTTTTATTCGTTTAGTTATGTAAAACACTGCAATACCACTGACTGTCTCAAAGACTGCACTATGAATGTAATACATGGATTTTAAGAAAAAGCAGCTTGGTATAGAACAGTACAGTGTCGAAGGGATCTTTTTCTTAGGGGCAGGGAGAGGCTTTCTTAATGCACTTTAGGTTTTCAAGCTTTTGAATTATGTATAGTTTTGCTTATTTGCAGAATGCCTATGCTTTGCCTTCATTTATCCTATCTCAACCTTTTGGACATATTTGTAATTATTAATTCCATTTTTCTTAATCACATTGCCTTTAGTCATTTATTGCTTGCATTTATTTAGTGTGACATGCTGCAGCATGCATGTGGTGATCAGAAGACATCTTACAGGAGTTGGTTCTCTGCATGTGGGGTCCAGAGATTGAAGTCGGGTTTTAGGCTTCGTAGCAGGCACCCTACTGAACCATTTACTAGCCCCCAATTTCCCTTTGTCAAAAAGATCAAAACTTGGAGATAATACCAATCACCTAATTGATCCATTTAAATTGCTAGGGAATGGCATTTTGTTGCAGCTCTTCCTAGTAACTGTTTGGAAAGCCACCGGGAATAGAAAAAACTTACCCGTGGATTGTCTCATGTAAAATTACAGGATACGCTTCAGTTTCAAGAGCCCTGATTCATACAGACCTTGCCGTGATGACCGTGGTGTTCTTTCCTCTGAGCACGTATGCTCTGGCAAGCTTCTGATGCTTCACACTCTTGACTGTTTCCTTGCCCACATCCTCAGCTTTCTTAGACGAGAAGGAAGTCTTTCGAGAGAAGCACAGGGCGCCTTTACTCCATTTCCCGTTTGAAGATAAGCCTAATCCTTCCTCCTAACACATCCTTCTGGCAGTTTCTATCCATGCAGATTTCTCCCTCTTCTGAAGCTTTCAAGAACTTTTCTCCTGCTAAAGTTGACTATGAACGTGGGGAGAGCTTGAGACATAGGGAGCCATGTGAGAGAGGAGGCTGCTGAGTTCTTCCATTTGGAACTCTGTTAATTGTTATTAATCAGTCTTCAAGTTCAATTATTCACAGTTCTAAAAATATTACCAGGAATTTTGTTCTGATCTTTTAATTTTTGAAGTTATATTGTGACTTTTGGAATTATAGAATTTCCTATTTTCAAAACACGTTTGTCATTCCTAACCATGTAGATGAAACAAAGGTGAAAGAACACATTGTTACCTGAAATAGTTAAAAATTGCAAAGGACAGGAAAGATAAACTTTTTATATGCTACTAGGGATGCCCTTAAGATGTTTCAAAAATTGGAAATGGAGCATTTGGTATGAGAAGTATATTTTCAGTTTTATATTTCAAATCTTGTGTATAAAGGAATTTCTTGATGCTATCGCTTCAAGTAACTTTTGCTTCTATGACCTATTTGATCTAGGTCCATCTGCCTGCTTCCTCCTAGCCTTTACCTCATGTTTTCTGGTCTCAGTGGAAACGACAAATAATAATTAGGAAAGTTCCGAAAGAAACTCATAATACCATTTAAAAGATGAATATATGACACATAATAAAATAGCAATAAGGAAGGAGAAAGTGATTGATTGGACATTTGGGAGGGCCTGGAAGGGAAAGGAAAAAAATATAACCAAGAATCAACGCTGTCCAACAAAAACCACTGAATCTAGAGAACAAGTTGGCTGTGAAGATGTCAAGGATATCTTCTGCAGTACAAATAAATGTTTAAATATGGGATTTGTTCGATATAGAAATTTAAAATCTAATGCCCAGGAAGGGAACAAAAACAGAGGATTTTTCTTTCTTGATTCAAGTGCTGACAATGCAATATGTGTACATGTGTGCATGTGTTTCTGTGTGTGTGTGTGTGTAACTCCTGCATATGTACCATCTGATTTGTGTATTTATTTGTATTATAGTTCAATACAAATGAGTTTTTAAAATGGACATTTAAAATTTCATGACATTTTAAAATTGAATTTATCTAGCATTGGAACATTGTCTTTCCAGTTTTATTTCTGTGGATGGATGGCTCATAATTCCAAGAGAAAAAAATTTAAATTGATATTTTTGCTATGAATTCATTTCTTATTTGCAGTCCTAAAAAGTGATAACAGAGAAGGATTCTGACTATAGTCATACCCAAGCACCACGGCCCTTGTAAGAGTAGGGTGGTGAGCTTTCATGCCTTCCATTTGATCTCTTTTGGGAACACACAAGCCATCATCTCTAAAGTTGTCTTCTTCAGTGTTGGATAAGTACATTTTCTCTTCCTTGCCACGAGGCAAATGGAAGCTAATAATTTCTATTCCCATAGCAGTGAATACAAAATCAAAAGAGGCTAACTCACTGCAGTGACAACTTCAAAGGGAATTCCTTTTTGAAGTTCATAGCTTTCATTTATTTAGTACTGAAACTTGTCTGCTAAGCCTGCTTTCAGTGGCCTCAGGAACCCTCTGCATAGCTGGAACCACATTGTAACAGTGCCAGTATTTCCGTCATGTTCCGCTTAGCAGACACACATATGCCTTGGCAACCAAAGCCATCATATTGTGCCTTGTGAAGGTGTCTGGGAAGGGGGTACTGAGAGTGTGCTTTCAAGGACCCAGAAATTTTCCAGGATAAATTTGATGACTCAGGTTACCTTTGTCTCCTGTTCAGTATTAAGAGTGCTTTTTTGTTTGGTTGTTTTGTTTTGTCTTGTTTTTGTTTTTTGTTTGTTTGTTTTTCTTGTTTTGTTCTATTGTAAAAACCAGGGTTCTTTCAGATGCCTTTCCCCTGAGTAAGCAAAGGGACTGATCTTCTGTATCCACAGTAGTTTTCTCTCCTGTTAGCCTCTCATGTCCGTGTCCAGGGCTCTGCAGCAGAATTCCAATTGCACAGAAATAACTTCTATAATATATCGGTACAATGTAGCAGTACAAAAATACCTTTAAAAAATGGCCCTACTGGTAACACTCTGTTCCAGTGCTAATTTAACTATATGCTGGGTGTATTAAGAAACACATTTCCCAAAGGGATTTTCAGAGGACTTCTAACTTATGAAATTTTTCCTGACTTCAGAAATTAATTCCTGAATGATCTTCCCTTTCTGATCACCTTGGGAGCATGATTTTGTCTCAGGAAAACATCACCTGTCCAATTATTTCAACATCAGTAATTTAGAACAAAGAGCTATAAAGATACAGGCGAAGACAACACAAAAAAATTAAAAGGTTTATGTATTGTTATTTATACTTGCTGTAACACCTTTAATTCATTTTTGTTTGTATGTTCAATACAGGAAAGTAGTGTTGATTATGTTAAGAACATTTGGGGAGGGTGGGAGGGAGGGAAGAAAGGAGGTTAGTTATAGAGTTTGGAATTATTAGCTTGCTGACACAAGTCCTGTTGTTAAAGATGTCACCCCTTTGTATTTCTAACATTCGTTAATGGTCTCAACCTTGTTTTTTCATAGCTGTATAAGGAAAGTATCCATTATCCAAATTGACTTAGGAGAGTAAAAGATGGATATGCTTCCTCACTTCCCTTCCCGTCCCTTCCGGAGAGAGCATAGGGAATTGAAATCTGTTCTCCTGTCTTTCTGAAGGACTTTCCAATTAGTGGGATATAGTTTATAACAATACCCTGGCTCCCTAAGGATCTTCGGTTGACCCATTCTTTTATTGAAGCAGGAAACAACCAGGACGAGATGAGCTCATGGAACGAGGGCTATCTCTAGAGAGAAAACTAGGAGAGGCCAGCAGATTTCTAAGAACCTGAGATGGAATGGGCTGTTGTCATACATTATTCTACATGCTTACTTTACTGCTTAGGTAGGGATCCAAGCAGGAATTACAGGCTATTATTAGAAAAGCAAGCTAAAGAGTTTGGGATGGATAACCTCATATCCCATGCGTTCACTTCCCATTAAGATCCAGCTTCCTGCTTAAGTGGATGTCTTTAGGTACTACTGGCTGCTTATCCATTCTAATTGGAGTCCGTTATCTTTGCTTTGGAATACTTCATAAAGAAAATGCCCTTAAAATCTCTAAGAAATAGAACTTGCTGTTGTAAATAGGTTTATTAAACACTAACATTGGAGAATTAGGTGTGATACTCAAGTTTTTCGCCAGGTACATGAATTCCTTAAACAGCATTCGCTCTCTGAATCCTCTTGTTCCCCTGTATATAGAAGGCAAGAGTTGAAATCCATCATCTCTAGGGTCCCTTTCAGTGCTGAATTCTATGAGTCTATATAGTTGATAAAATACCTTGCTGTGGTTATCCATCTCAGGCTAGACAGAAGAGAGTGATTTCTCATAAAAAGCAAGCTGGGAGCCTTATGAAGTGGTCACCCGGCTTTCATCATGCTCAAGACTTGATTCAGATAGAACACCGATTTTGAGCCTCCTCTGGGCTCTGGAACTCCTCTTTCTTCCATTGCGTGTCCACATATTAGGAGTGGTGGCTTACTCATTAGCCCTGTAGTGACATCCTGTGCATTATTAAACTTGATTATTGCATGTGTCCTTTTCAAAATTAAATTTCAACATTTCTACTACATTCACTATTACTAAAGCTTTTTATGTGTACATATAACAATAAAAATGGAATATAATGATATAATGAGCTATCCTTAATGTCATCTGCTACCTAGTAAATGAACTCTCCTCTCTGTACTTTGAAATCCATTAGGTCTCACTGGTTCCCTCAGTGCAAAAGAACAACATCCATGAAATATTCTTTTACCATGTATGTCTTGTATTCAATTCTTTGTAAATATGAAACACATTTCAGATCAGGTGTTAATCACTATGCATCTTAGAGAACGCGAGAGAATAGAGAGGAAGAATGCATGAAACTACCTCAAAAGAATGACCCTCAAGACTATTGAATGAATCTGGGTTGAAATCATAAATTCAGCACAAGCAAAATGGTCTCAATACATTATGCAAATATAGGGTCTTATTTAACTGACTCTTAGTCCAGATCCCAAAACACAGTTGGCCTCAGATCTAGTCAACAGGGGCGTTTTCATTAATAAAAGTCAATGATCTTGAAACAGCATATTGACGTATTGTGACCTTCTTCACAGTCTCATGGCTTCTAATCCAGGAGTTTATCTTACTAAAATTACTTCACTGATGACCTAGTTTCTGCCTAGTTAAAGCTTTTCTGAGAACATCCTTATTTCATATCTTTAACAACAAATTTCAAGTGTAATTAAAAATGTATTTATGATTTATTCATTTGGTCTATGTGTATGTGTGTTCTTGGGTGTGTGTACATACACCATCTCCATTCAGGAACCTGTGACAGTAAGAGAGGGGTCTTTGAGTCCCTGGAACAGGGAGTTACAGCGGGTCGTGAGCTGCCATGTGGGTGCTGGGAATGGAACTCAGGTCATCTGTAAGCACTAACTGCTTGTACCTGCTCAACCGTCTCCCCAGCCCCGAAGTTCCTTTTTTAATAGGCCTCTCTTCCCTTTTTTTATATACCCATGTTATTTTCTTTCTTCTGTTTCTTCCTGTTATGAGTTGGAGAAGTTGGGAATGCCTCCATTTCTTCTATCAAAAAAAAATCCAGATTCCTAACTATAAATATACATCTCCTCAAAATATAATAGTATATCCCCTAAAATTTATAAAATGGGCTAGAGAGATGGCTTAGTGGTTAAGAACATTTGCTACTCTTCAAGAGAAACCAGGTTGAATTCCCAGCACCCACAGGGCAGATCTCAGTCATCTATGACTTCCGTTCCAGGGGATCTGATGCCCTCTTCTGGCCTCCTTGGGTGTCAGGCATGCATGTAGTGTACAGATAAACACTTGTACATACAAAATAATAAATTTTAAAAAGTAAAACAATTACCAAATTTGACCCCCAGCTCTAAATCTAAAGCCAACTTCTTTACTCATCTCATCTGTGCACTAGAATTTCTTTTTCTGCTGAAAATACTGTTCATGAAGAATCTTCCAGATCACACCTGTATTGGATGAGAGGACTCTGAAAACTCACGTCATTTTTTAAAGTTCTGAACTTGCCTGTAGAGCGGTCTGACTGGAACAGGCCAAGCCCAGACCTTCCCTCCAGCAGAACCGTTGTGTGGGAATGCACAGAATTTATGTGTCAAAGAAGCAGCTGCCTTCCTCTTCTTCCTCTCAGTGACACAAATTCAGTGCTGCAATTCCAGAGCATTTTAGTTTGATACTTATGTCTACTCCCTCCCCTTTAAAGGGCTGGGTTCTGATTTTCTTTTTGGCCTCAGTTAACTTTTCCATCTATGCCTTCTTCCTTCTGTATTCTTGTGTTCTAGTCTCAGAATGCAGCTGTCTGACCAGTGTTCAGCCAGTATGTGGTTGCGATATGCCAAATTCTTTTCTATGCATGTTTTAACTCTTTCAATTCTGACTTCAGTTTCTTCCTCTTTTATTCAGCAAAACATTAGCGGTCATCGTGTTGCTTAGTTACAGTAAACTTTTTAAAAGTATTTTCCCCTTTAATGATGGTTTTAACGACAGAGGCAGATGTCACCTATAACCTAATGAAATGAAATGAATTCATTTTTGTGTAGGTTAATTATCCTGTGGCCTGGTGGTCCAAGCCCTGTGAGTTACAACAGAAGGGAAGTCAACATCAAGGCATGTTGCCTGTCATCAGTGAAATATAGAAAACTATCTGACTTCAAGAGTTTACCGGAAGATCAGGATAGAGGTTATGAAAATAGTAATGAATTACTGTGACAAGGGCTATGTTGAGTTGAAAGGTCATGTTCATTGCCCTAAACACTTCGGCTGAAACAAAAGCTGCCATCTCGCACAGGACCTGGTATACGTCTGGAGCATGCCCCTCTTCCCTGATTGATGAGGTTCAGGTAGCTCTCACTAGGAACTCGCTGTGTGAATACCAAGCACATGGGGCGTCAGGTCAAGCTGCAGAAAAAATATACTAGTAGAGGTCAGGATCACTCCTAGTGATAGAATTCCATTTTGCAATAATATGCAAATAGCAATACACATAAGCAGTGCCTAAAATATATGTAAATATGTTTTAGAAGTATTTGCATTGCAACAGCATTTAGAATTTTGTTCAACTACATATTGTTAGGATAGATATTCATCCATCACATAAAACAAAATCAGTGTCATTCTTTTTCATCAATTTTTATATAGTTTTAGGTTAGCATACAAAATAATGGGCATCTCATTGGTGTTTTCACACATATATATCCTTATACTTCTTACATATTCTTTTTACTGCCACCTCTCCAAACTTTTTCTCCCTCATCCCTGGTCCTCTTGTTCCTCCCAGATGAGTCCTCTTCTGCGTGTGAATGTGTGTGTGTGTGTGTGCCTGTATGTGTTAATTCTGCGTATGAGAGATTCTGCATATGAGAGAAAAATGTGCATATTTTCATTTTCTTCCCATTACTGTGTTGATTGCCCCTTCCCCTTTGTTCCAGTTCTTCCCCTTCCTTCACAGTCCCTTTCTACTTTCATGTCTAGAATGCATACATTTATAAACAAATTGCAATTTTTAAAGTTCCACATTTTTTTAAATGATAGACACCCTAAAGGAGGACCCATAATATAAAGACTATGATATATACACACATTTTAAAAAATGCTTTGACAAGACCAACTGAATAGGAACAAATCATTTTTGTTATTGTTCAGCAAGTATACACTATAGTTTTGAAGTACCTCACTTTGTTAATTTTACTTTTATATGTTCAGAGTTCTGGGACTTCTTTTTTTGTAAAACAGGCAAGGGTTTTACCCTGGATCTATGCAACAACCTAATCCCATGCACAATGTACATTCTTCAAGACAAAACTCAAACTCACTAACTCAGGGGCTTCTCTCTAAGTCACTGCAGGGCAGAAGTGCTCAAGATGCATTGTGGTTTTCTCCAGGATGTTATTTCTCACACTATTATTTTATTCTGTGCTATTTTATAACTACTAGATAATGTCTTTGATTTTTACAGAATATTTATAGTTATAATTATAGTTATAATTATCCTATTTGTAGTTAAAAGCAGAAAACAAAAACACTGGAGTTGGCGGGTTAGGTCAGGAGGTGATAAATGCTAGTTTCACACATTTGGGAGGCATGAATTTGGCTCCTAGAGCCCACATAAAGGTAAAGGAAAGCTCTAACCCCACAAAGTTGTCCTGACATCTACATGGCTGGTGTGGTTCAAATGCACCTCCCTCCACACCGTAGGCACACACACGATAACAATACATTTTAATGTTTGGAAATATAAGACATTTAATTTGGAAAAAACTATGATAACAGGATTATAAATATCCTTAAAATTTTTTCCTATTGATGTGCTTTCAGAAAAGCTACTAAATTTGGACACTTCTAATACACACTTTAATGAGAATATACACCATTTTATTACACTTGGCAATAGTTATGTGGCAAGATACTGTGAGTAACATTCCTGATACTCTTATTTGGTGACAATTTTAGCTTTAAAACTAAAAAGTGTGTACTTTGAACCAACTTTTAGAATTTTGTTCAAATAATTATTTTTAGTTCTTATTTGATTTTCAGCATTAAAATTTTTAAAGTCATGATAAAGATGACCAATTTTGTAATAGAAATCAAATGATGGTTTCCTTAATTATTTCAGATACAATTTTTGAAAGTACAGAAGACAGTTCAGAATGTATATTGTGTTTGTTGCTTGCATTTACATTGAAATGGAGGGAAAACTGTTCCTCCATGTGGTGTAATTAAAAGGAAAACTACTGGGGAAGGGGTGTGGCTCAGTGTTGCTGGTTGACAGAGTACATGCCTACTGCATGCAAGACCCTTGGTTCCATGCCCAGTGCCACAAAACAAACAACCATCGAGAACTATTAGACTTGACATTCAGTGGTTAGTGATAATGCGTAAGTGCCAGATACTTGCTATGGGGGCACTTTACATGTCCCTGTCACTTAACTGCATGGCTTCCTTGCGCACAGCATAAAACCAAAACTCTGAACCCGCTATACACACACTGTGAACTCTCAACATCAGGCCTGACTGTCACCCGGCAGCCTATGTATACTGGGAATTTTTGACACTGGCCCTCCCGTGTCCCGCTAGCATACCCAGTCTTTCTAATATCTTTTGGCCACTTTCTTCCTGTAATGTTTCTCTCCAGATCTATGGTTATGTCATTTCACTCAGGTCTTGGTACTGTTCTATGGAGCAATCCCACATTGTCTTATCAAGTGCATTTTATAGCCAGTTGGTGTTTGGTTTTTCTGTATCTCTTCTCCATTGTGTCTGTTAGAGAACAGGAAAAGCATGAATGCTTCCCTGCGCTGACTGCTAGCTGCAGCCCAGTACTGAGTTGTACTCCTTGCTTGGTATTAATTGAATGAAGATGACTGTCGTTTCTTAAAATAACCTTTAAGTGCGGTAGAATTTCCATGCATGTGAAAAAGGCTTCCTGCAATTTTCTAAGCTAATTAGGTGAGTCCCTAGAGTTCTGAGTTCGGCTGATGTGACTGAAGGTCTACTTTAACCGTTCTCTGTCAATCAGCATGGATATTCACATGTTTCTCAGTGAGATCATCAACTAACCATTTCAAAAGTAGTACCAACTAGGTATATTTATTAAGTTGCATGTAGTTCATACAAGAAAGTCTGTTCTGAAAAGTCAGTATAAAATAAATGAAGGAATTACACTCATTTATAATTTATATTTTTAATAACATAAACAAAGCTTAAGATATGCATGTATTCATTATTCAATATTGTTCTTTTCCTCCTTATTCTTTTTGTTTGCTTTTTTGTTTGTTTTTGTTGTTTTTCAAGGCAGGGTTTCTCTGTAATTATGGACCTTGCCCTGGAACTCACTCTGTAGACCAGGCTGGCCTCGAACTCACAGAACTCTGCTTCCCTCTGCCTCCCAAGTGCTGGTTAAAGGCATGTGCCACCACCGCCCAGCTCACCCTCATTCTTTAACCTCCCTTTAAACTCTCACTCTTTTTTAATTGAAAATAGAATTTTTCATAAAATATATCCAGATTACTTCTTCCTCTCCCTTTTCTCCAAGATCCTCCCCACCTCACGTACACTAAGCCACACTATTTCTTTCTCTCTCTCTCTCTCTCAATTGAAAAATAAAATAAGATAAAAACAAACTTGAATATAAAAAAACAAACAAATGAACAGGGATAAAAAAAAGAGCCAAAGAAAAAGCACAAGACACATGTGTAGACTGAGACATACACATTCACACACAGAGAAATCCCATGTAAACATAAACTGGAAGCCATATAATATACACAAAGGTTAAGAAAGAAAGAAAGAAAGGAGGGAGGGAGGGAGGGAGGGAGGGAGGAAGAAAAATGCTTAAACCATTGTGAGCCCCACCCTCCCCAAAAAACCTTCAAAAATCCCACACCATTGAATTCGTTTAGAGTTGGCCATCAATGGCTGTGCCTGGGGCCTGCCCTGAAGTGTGGATTGGATATCCAATTAAACACCAATGGAAAAAGTTAAATTTTCCTTTGCAGTTAATCAATTCTGAGTTAGGGATATGGGCTCGTGTCCACTTTCCCTCTGCACTCTGAGGCCCAGTCTGGCTTAGACTCGTGTGGGCCCTGTGTATAATGCCACAGTCTCTCTCAATTCATGTGTGTGTCAGCCCCGTTGTGTCTAGAATGTCTGGTTTTCTTGCTGTCATCCTTCCCTTCTGGCTCTTATGATCTTTCTGCCTCCTCTTCCTCAGAGTTACCTGAGCCCTGAGGGATGGATCTGATGGAGACATCCCACTGAGGACTCAGTGTTCTACAGTCTCTCACTCACTGCATGCTGTCCACGTGTGGGTCTCTGTGTTCAGTCCCATCTACCGCAAGAGGAAGCCATCTGATGATGGCTGAGCAATATACTGACCCATGACTATAACAGAATGTTGTTAGGAGTCATTTTCTTGCTATGTCCCTTTACCAGAACAATAGTATTTGCCCCTTCCCCTAGGCCAATGCCCTCTCTAGTCTCAGGCTCTAAACCACCTGAGCCATGTGGGGCATGGCTTCCATCTCATGGAGTGGGCCGTTAGTCCAATCGTATAGTGCTTAATTAATTCCAAAACTTTTATACCACTTTGCACCAGCATATCTTGCAGGCGGGTCACTATTGTAAACCAAAAGGTTTGCAGCTGGGTTAGTGTTTACTTTCCTCTTTTTGTGGAGTGTAGACCACCTTCCAACACCATGAACACTAACTAGAATGTAGGAGTGAGGGTCTGGGTGGACAGCAGTGAGTTGTGTATGTATTGGATTCAGCAATAGGACCTTATTAACAGTTTGTGGAGAGTAACCAATGGCCTTGGCAATGGCCTGAGTTATTTTCAGATTTCCAGGGGTCCTCTTTGGTCAACAACTTCATTCAGTGTAACCCATTCCTGGCACTGAGGACTTCATTTTGTGGCATACACTCTTATTCTTTGGAAAGCACTTGACAGTTTTTCTTAAAAAAAAGCCAGAAAAAAAAGTACTTCCCAGAAATTGATTAACAGGGCTAGACAGATATCTGTGTCTAGTTTTTGGAAAACAAAATGCCAGTAAATAGATAAAGAGACAGTGTTTTAGCTTCCTTCCCTCCAAGTGTGATGAAAACCTCTGAGGAAAGAGGTTAAGGCATATGGAATTTATTTCAGCTCGCAGTTCAAGGTCGAGGGCATCATGGCAGAGAAGCCGAAGGGGGAGGACCCTGAGGCAGCTGGGCATATCATATTCATCAGCTTTCCACGTTTCTGCAATGAAGATGATGCAGAACCCAGCAGCCATTTGCTTCTGTGCCTCCTTGGCTTCTGTCTGGTCACAAAACTGGAGTGAGGTGGCAGTTTGTCTTCAGTCTTGTGACTCATTGGCAGATCTGTGACTTGTTGAGTATGAACGTTCGCGGTGAAGTACTTCATAGAACAAATGTCACGCAATTTTATGTTTTCAGTATTCCATGTTAAGTGTTCATGAAAACACATGACTTTGAGGTCTGTTTCCACCTGTTCTCATATGTAACATGTGTTTGTATCTTTTCAGACAATCACAAGGACTGCTCTGGTGTGTCTTTGCATCTCACACGTGTGCCGTAAGTGCCTCCAAGTTTTCCAGATAAGATCTTTAAGAACGTAGAAGTGTTTTAGTCATCTGACGCAATTAATTAACCTGAAATTACTGGATCAAAGCAATAAATATTTATTTCCTCAGTGTCAGGTGTCCCGGCAGGTGTCTGCCACATAGGCTTCAGTAAGAGGCTGTTTGGGGCAGTCAGTCCTTGTTAGATTCAGCAATGGAAGAGTCACCTCCAGTCCCTCACATAGTTGACTGGGGCTCTCCCTCAGTTCCCCCCCTTCTTTATGGAATGTAAACAGTTCAGATGACAATGCATTACAGGGAAGGAGGAAGAGAAAGGAAGAGGGAGACTGAGGACAGAGGACAAGATTGAGGAGTGGGGACAGTGAGGAGACACGTCAAGGGACTAACTAGTCCAAAATGTGTAGGGCTAAATGGAAACTCAGGACAGAGTTGATGTGGGTGCAACACAAAAAATAAGCTGATAATAATAATAATAAAAGGGCTTGTATGAGAGACAAGATTTGATCCATTTGTCATTTCATAAGCTGACCTGAGCAATAGCATCCCTCTGGCTATATTTGTGAGGTGACACCAACTACACTTATATTGCTGACACTCCAGGGAGAGAGCATTAAACAAGAACATGTGTATCACAACTTTGGATCATGACAACCCTGTTAAGGTCTCCAAAGAAGTTTGAATTGTGGGGGATGGAAATAGGATGAGCAGAAGAGGAGGAAAGGAAAGGCGGGAAGAAAGGAAAGGAGGGAGGGAGGGAGGAAGAGAAAGGAGAGGAGGGAGGAAGGGAGGGAGGGAGGGAAGAAGGGAGGGAGGGAGGAAGGGAAGGAAGGAGAGGGAGGAAGGGAGGGAGAAAAATGAGGAGAAAGAGTGGAGACAGCAAGGAGATATGATCTGGGACTGGCAAGCCCAACATGTGTAGGGCTAACTGGAAATTCAGGACAGAGTTGGTCTGGTTACATTACTGGTAGTTTGTAAAGAGAATTCCATCATTTTAGGGGACGTCTGTTCTTTCTTAGGACCTTCCAGGGTGGAAGGAGACCTCAGATTATGGAGAATAATCTGCTTTCTTCACTGTTTAGTCTTCAATGTTAGTTAAATAAGAAACAACAACAAAACCTTTTCCAACAATCTCGACCTTGGTGTTTGACTGAAAAAGCAGAGCCCTTAGCATAAACAAGTTTCTGTGTAAAGTTAGCCACCTAGGAACCTTTACCATATACCGTCACAGAAGTGAAGCAGTTTTTAAGGGAAAAAGGGTATCATATGGTCTATATCCTCTTCCCATCTGCTTCATTTTGATTTCCGTGAGAATCACATTTTATAAACCATTAAGTCATATTTGTCCAAGTGGGTATTTTGGCTTCATCACAGAATTGGGAGAAATGCCAGTTTTTCTTTCTTTCTTTTCTTTTTTTTCTTTCTTTATTTTAGACAGCCTTTGATTGCCGGCATGTATCTTATGATGTCTGTTGACACTGTGATACCACCAGGAGAGAAAGGTAATGACCGCTTAGCATTTACATTAACTCATCAACTAATCTATAAGTGCAGATTCACGGTACATTCTATAAGCTTATAGAATGGTCAATATTTATGTATATATCTGAAAAGTAAACCAGTTTTTTAGCATCCTTGGATTTTAAATGAATTTTTAAAAATTACTCTAAGCCAGTGATTTATTGGTTTTCCAATATTTATTTATTATGCCAAGAATAAAGATCCTGGGTTGGTCATGTGTTGTATAAAGACTAAATATTATTTTACAAACAAGCTATTCATTCTTCAGATGTAGAATTTTAACTGCATAATGTATAGTGGTATAAACTATTTTATGGAAAGGTTCAAAATCAAGAGGATAGAAAACCCAGCACAGCTCAGGCTTAGTATTTAAATACATTAATCTCTCTATTTGCAAAATGGAAATAACAGCCTAGTCTCCCAAGATAGCATAAAGCTACAGAATATATATGGCATCATTGATCCAATGAAAATGTCACATTTAATGTGTTATGTTTGTTTGAATGGGAATCTTTTGAAGTTAATGTTTAGTATGGTTTATCTGTTACTGTTTTTAAAATCTATTTTAAAAGCATATATATTTAATATTTATTATTTGCTAGGAAAAAGGAAAAGTATATGGAATGAGTCCGTTGGAAATATGAGCTACCAATTTAGTGATTCTAGGTATTTATATTCATTTTTAAAAATTCTTTTTGCACTAACATAAAAACAAATTTAATTTTTTTCAGCAAAGTAAATTTCAAGGAAAAGATAACAGATCAGGTCTCTGTTTTCATACAGAGTACTTTGATTTGCTCCTTATCATTCTGTTGTTAAATATAATAAAAACTCAAGGGGAAATTCGGATCAAAGTATGTTGTATGAAAAAGATTTGAATAAATAAATATGAGGCATGAGGCTCATAATGCATCTTAGTAATAATGTCTGGCACAGAACAAATATTTATGTCTTCTGGGGAATGAATGACTGCTTGTTTCACAAGAAAACCAAGTGCCAGCACCTGAGACTACCTCACACATACTTTTAATTTAAAAAAAAGCAAAAACATGTTTTCCAACTGCATTGTGACTTCTGTCTGTGTCTCTGTTTCCCACAGTGGTGAATGCTGATATTTCGTGCCATTATAACACGTATCCAATGCATGTGTTCGCCTACAGGGTCCATACTCACCATTTAGGTAAGAACTCAAGCTGAATGTTAAATTATAAATATTTGGCATATGCTTGCTGGCTCTATAAATATAACGTTTGAATTTTACTAGACCTTAAGTACAATTTTATTAAATTCCTTGAATTCTTACATGATTTTATCATGATTTCATTAAGATGTCAGTACTTTGAATTCTGAAACTAGGTTTAATTTTTGAAAAGAGAGTAAATATGAGGTGTGGCTTTTTGCTATTCTAAATGTTTGTTATATTGCACGATTCGGATTTGTGTTTATTAAGGTAAGGTAGTAAGCGGATACAGAGTCAGAGATGGACAGTGGACGCTGATTGGACGCCAGAGCCCACAGCTGCCTCAGGTGCGTGACTGCCTATTTAATGCTTTTCTTGGCACTTCTCTTGGTATGCTGACAATGCTTTCCTTCTGAGAAATATTACTTATGAATTCTCCAAGAATTTTGCACACTTTGCTTTGATCCTACTCAACTCTCCAGCTTCCCACCGATCCACCAGACCTCCCTTTTCTTGCTTCATGGTTTTTGTTTTGCTCTGGAGTTCAGTTTATGTTGCTGGCTGCTCCTCCCAGTGGACCCTACCCAGGAATGCGGTCAACTTAATCAGGTGTCACACTGTTAAAGAGAACTAGCTCTCCTACCACCAGCCCCCAAATGACAGTAGTCTCAGCTGGTGGGGGGACTTCACACCTACCTTTCCCACCTGCCTTCTGGGATTCTCTCTCCCTCGAGCTTCCACAAGTCTTTTTCATGCTATAATTTCATATGTGCAACTGCCCTGCTGTGTCCAGAAAGGACTGTTTCCTTGAAGTCATCCACCACCTCTGGATGGTGGTCACAATCTTCTGCCTTCTCTTCTGATGCGGTCTGGTGTGATCTAGACATGCTATTTAGGGCTGAGCATTCCAACCTGTCTTCTCTGCTTGTTGGCCAGCTGGGGTCTCTGTGAATTGTTGTTTGTGCAAGGAAAAGCATTGTGATGGTGGTTGAGAGATGCACGGATCTGTGGGTACAGTAATATCATTTGGAGCCATCTTAATATGCTGTCAGGAAATACATCCCATCATTCAGTTTGTTTCAGAAATTTCTTGTAGTCTTATTGAGCATAGGGGGCTGTATAAATAGATTTTGTTTTTTTTAGAGTCCAGCAGTTGTGCTCTAATGTGGAATTAATGAATTAAGGGAGAGCTCATTTTATCTGGCAATGATTTGTGCAAGATCAGGAGAGCCGTTTGTGTGTCTGTCTTCATCTTCTCGATGCACAATGCTCCAAACCTCATATTCAAGCATGTAATTCTGGGTAATTGTAGTCATTTTAATGAGTTGTTATACTTGTCTTCTGGGCAGGCTTTCTACCCTGTGGAACACCCAGTAGATGTTACTTTTGGTGACATCCTGGCAGCAAGATGTGTGTTCACTGGTGAAGGAAGGACAGAAGCCACCCACATCGGGTAAGATTCTGCACTCCCCCTATTCCAAGACAGTATATCATAGGTTAAGCCATTGTTGTAGGTAATAGTTCTCTCCAAGAATGAATTAGACACACTTTGGTATTATGAGAAATTACAATGAAGTCGCGGATTGGTTTGGAAAAGTTTAGATTGTGGCCTTGCTTTTACCTACAACATTTCTTCCTGCCTCATGATTCCTTTGCATGTTATAGTTATGGAAGACCCCTTTTCTACTTTGGACTCATCTTAATAAACATAATAAGATCGTGAAAAATTTGTTTTCACAAGAACCCTTTTGCCCTTATTTTAAAGTTAATCAAACTAACACTCAGACACATGATTCTTTCTGTGGGCTGAAGCAGATTTCCAGTCTGTAATTATCAGTTGCTAGTCTAAGTGAGTATAGTATCCATCCCCTTTCTAATAGTGGATGGCAAGACATAACTACTTTTCAAAATCCTGACGCTCCATCAAATAATTTTAATTTTTTTCATAAAAATACATTAACAATTTCTAAAGCATTAAGGTCTCTTCATTAACATAGAGTAGATATTTAAAATGAGAGGCAAAGTGTCTTAGGCTTTCTGCTACTAAAGCAGAAAGTAGGTTGCCAGGTGGTGGTGGCGCATGCCTTTAATCCCAGCACTTGGGGAGCAGAGGCAGGTGGCTCTCTGTGAGTTCGAGGCCAGCCTGGTCTATAGAGCAAGTTCCAGGCTTCAAAGCTATAGAGAAACCTTGTCTCAAAAAAAAATGCATGTGCTTCCTTTTCATGTTGAACTAGGCTCAAAGATACTTACTTAGTCCACTCGGAAGCTTGAGAAGTTACAGAAAGTAAAGTTGATGTAGAAAGAGGGTTTTCAGAGGAGCAGTAACTTCTGACAAGGAACCAGACGGAGTAGAAGAAAGCAAGGACCGGGGGAGCATTTGAGGATTTTTCATGTCACTGTAAGACCGGTTTTCATTTCATTGAATGGGAAAACAGTATCAATTTGTATTAGAGAAACAGCTTTCCAGTGGCTTTCATATTGTGTGAGGTTTCTTAAATTCTGGGAGAAGGCTGGATCAAAACAAAAAATTATTGAATTTTCATAAAAGAGGGAGGCTTGACAACATGGACACAATTACACTAGAAAGAGGGAGCGGGGCTGCTCCTTCTGGAACATTCTTTGACACTTGAGGGAAAGCGAGCCACAGCGTATTGATCAGCTGCTCTCCGTTCTGTGCTCTTGTGGGCCCACAAGAATGGTAGTTAAGTGCCAGAGGTTATTCTGTTAACCTTCTCAGTAAGTAAACAAAGCAGTTCAAAATAAACGCTTTCAGGGCATTCCGTGTATTGATTTGCAAGCTTAAGTGTGAGGAAAGTAGAATAATTTAGCCTCAAGGACCTTAACAGTTTGGGTAGGGGACTTACAACCTTGCCGGATTCTATCCTTGGAGTTTTTTCTCTCTGAGGTAATTTCCACCATAGAAATTAACGGCTTGTTAGAGTGCCAGCATGAGAAGCCAGAGTGATCTCTGGGGGTCTCTTTCAGTTTCGTGAGTCTAGAATAATTCTAGTCTTTTTAAAATTGTACAGTTTGATTTCAGATAATACCCTGAAATGATGATACTACTCTATACTTTAGTAACTCTCTTGTGAGATAAAGTAAATACAATTCTTAATACCAAAGAAATAGTAATGGATTATAGGAAATTAAGTTATCTGGTGAGTCTATATTTTGAATAAGAATTTATACTACAGATACATTTTTTTCTAGAAGAATAACAAACAAATGAGATAAGTTTGAGAAATCTAATCATGCATAAAATTTTTACTTTAATTCTGCATGCCTATGGTGCTTAATGTGCCTTTCCAGTTTAGAAAGATAATGTCTTTAGTATTTCTGTGGGTTTTTTTTACTTTTTTTATTTATTTAAAATTTCCACCTCCTCCCATCCTCCGATTTCCCTCCCACTCCCCCTCCCCCTCGCTCTCCAGTCCTAAAAGAAGTCAGGGTGCCCTGCCTTATGGGAAGTCCAAGACCCCCCCAGGAAGGTGTGCATCCAAACAGACGAGGCTCCGAAAAAGGCAGTCCATGCAGTAGAATCAAAATCCAGTGCCATTGTCCTTGGCTTCTCAGTC
>LOJH01012622.1:4129-11629 GCA_001685095.1 Ellobius talpinus
AGAGAGAGAGAGAGAGAGAGAGAGAGAGAGAGAGAGAGAGAGAGAGAAAGGTAATGATGACAGGGCTCTCATCTAGGAGGTGGAGCCTTTATGGATTAATTACTTCCCCAAAGCCCCTCCTGTTCCTAGTGTTACTATGACAATTAAATTTCCACATGGATTTCGAAGGGGACAAGCATTCAAACTGTAGCAAGGTCCTAGAGGGCTTATTAAGCATCATTGTTCTTGGATGACCCGAGGTCTACTGTTCTTGTCAAACCTGCGATACATTTCTCCAGTATTACAAAGATAGGCTTCAAAACGTCCACGTTCAGTTGAAACCTCTAACATTTTCTGTATTAAGGGAGTGTGAGCTCATCGGGCTTTCATAAAATGTGTCTTTCTGAACAATTATGGTCTTAATTATTAAATGTCTGCTGAATACTTCAATAGTCCAGCTTGGGGCCAATGATACCTTCAGTGCCCACAGCGGCAGCTACATGCTCAGGGTGTCCAATGGTGCTGGGCAGTCCTTTTTAATGCTTAGTTTTCTTTTATGGGAAGAGCCTTGGAGAGTCTACAGAAATTAATTTTTGAGACATTCTCAATGTTTGCCCTGGAACAAGGAAGCCAAAGTGAATAAGAGCAGTTCTGGCACAGGCTCTCTGCTGGCTCCAATCTCAAAACAGTGTTCATTAGGCTTAGCTGGGTCATCGTCACCTGCCCCTGACCTTTCATCCCAGTCCTCGGGTCAAGCCTGCCTAATTCAGACCCAGCATCTTCAGGTCTTTTCAGCTCTGCTTTATTTTTGTTCCAATAAAAATGAGTATGCTAGATGAGGCATCTTCTTAAAAGTTAAATCCTGTTTCATCACTTCTTTCTTTATTAAGAAGTTCAATATAAATTGAAGCCTTGATAGGAAATAAATCCAAGAAGAGAAAAAAAAACTTTTTATGCACTAGAGTAGAAAACACAGCTCGTCAAAAATGTTCTTTTTCACACACAAGCTTTTCTGCAGCACTGAAAGGGAACTTTAGCTCTGGAAGGCAGAAGAAACTGTCTTAAACGATGCTACTGCAGGCCTTGATTAGAGCCAACCCAATGCCTGGACTCATGTGCACTCTGGGTTACCATTGTCTCAGCAATTACAGTGACGTGCAGAAAGCCTGGATTTAGGAAGCTACAGGGTAGAACAAGGAATCTTCTGTACTTTCTGCTGGGGAGACAACCGTCTACTTCCTGGGCGTGGCTTTGACTTGAACAAGAAGGCCCGATGGCTGTTTGTAAAGAATTGTCTTTAACACCAGTCACATGAAACTTCTTTGGACTGTAGAGTGATTTTTCCCCCTTCAACTCCTGCGGTCATATCCCGCAGAGGACCCCGTCTGATGCAGCTGCCGTGCGCGGCTCCTGAGTGTTTCCCTAGCTGCCTCCACCTCGACTGTACTTAGCAGCTGCTCCAACAGCAACGCCTAGACCTTGTCACCAACTGGAGTTGCTCTGTTTTTGAAATCCTGAACTCTGAAATTCTCCTTTCTGACCACAACCTCTGATCCTCCTGTCAGCCCTCAGCCTTTCATGCCCTTGAAACACATCCTTTGGTCTCATTGGGACTCCCTGTCTCTTGACCTTCCCTTGTGTTAGCAGCGCACCACTTCCTCCTGGCCTCTTTCCTCTTCTCCCTTGTTGGAGCAACCATTTCAACTCCACTCTCAAAGCGCTTCCTTCTTGCTCTGTTGGCTTCTTGTTTTATGTGCCTTTCTGATAGGTAGCTAATGGACTAACTTTCCTCTCTCCCTCCCTCCTTTTCTTCCTCTCTCTCTTTTTGTCTATGTCCCGTCCCGGGTATCTAAGGACCATGGAAGACGTTTCCTGTGAGAACAAACTACATCATTAGAATCTATGATTCACAACCTCTTTTAGGCTGCCAAGATTATTCTGTGAGCTTAGGGTCAGGGCATGGGAGGGACAGCGAGAGACTAGAGTCAAAACAAAACAAAACAAAAAACAAACAAAAACAACCTGGCGTTCTTGGTACCAATGCTGCATGTGTGACCCTTAGAATAACAACTGTTTTCAGTTTTGTGCCTGATGCCCCTCCCTTATGTCAGGACTGGTTCTAACCATGTCGTTCGACCACCTCTTGTGACCTCTTTGAGCTGCCACTGATGGGTTCTTTATCACTTTCCTCAACTAGTCTTTCTAGCCACACGTAGAAGAGCACTTTTCCTATTTCATGGGGGAAAATATGCCCAACAGATGTGAATGTCCTCAGCTTACCTCCGTCTCACCATGGAACATGCCTCTCCTTGAGGCTCCCTTTCATCCTGTCAGCTTAAGGGATGCTTTACTGTTCCTTTTCGTGCTTATTGGCCACCTCACTTCACAAAGCCTCTAGAGTCCTCGCCCATCAACTACTTTTTCCCTCTTGAACTGATGCCTTGTAAATATAGTTCCTCTTACGAAAGACCCCCCCAACTCTGCCTTGTTCGTGCTCCTGCATCAGTCTTAAGTGTGTGCCTCTGTCCTTTGAGCCTGCCCTACTAGGGTCAAGGTGACTTCTGTTCCCACGCATCTTCTCCTAACCTGGCATCTCTCTCTTGCCTGGCCCCCGTGTCCCAATGTTCCAAGTTTCACCTCCTCTCCTCCTTACACACCACACTCTCCCACTGAATAAAAACCACTCCCGTGGACTCAGCTGACATCTGCACATTCCTTCAAGAGGCTACGCCGTCGACTATGCTTCTCGGAGGCACTGCACATCCAGTTCAAGTTCAATATTCCCAAGATCTCATTGTCATTTCCCACAAACCAAGTTTTCTTGCTGTTCCCTCACCTCCATTAAGAATATTTACCTTGCTAATCAATTAGAAATTTCAATCATTTTTGAATTTTCTTCTTTATCTCTTTCACATACAATCAATAGACTCAATGTTGGAAATAGTTCCTAAAACTGAATGACCCAGTTTTCTCTGATCTCCTCATTTGCCATCTTAGTTCAATTTATTATTCAGTTTTGTTTGGGTGAATTCAGGAAGGCCTAACTGATCCTGACCTTTTCTGTAGTTTCTTCCATTTGTAAAATGTCAGGTTTAATACCCAAATTCTCCTGAACAAAATCCTCTGTCGACTTCCACAGACTACAGGAAAGTCAGATCCCAGATCCAAATTCCTTAGTGTGGTCATGACCTTTTTACAATCTACCTATGTAGGCTCATTTCTCCCCTTCTCCTTTAACTTGACACCCCTCCCCCAACACACACACTGGGCTTCTCACTCGCTACTTTTAGAACATGATTTCACCTCCTAGAATATCTCTATAACCTCTGTCTTGCCAGTTCTTATCCCTCCCTCCCTCCCTCCCTTCGGTCTGTGCTCAAATATCCCTCTATTAAGAGGTTCTCATCTTTTGATTTCTTTCTCCAACTTAATGATGGCTTCATCCGACTTTCTATTAAAGCATGTGCCACTGTACTGGAGACTTCTACGTATCTCAGTCTGTTCCATGAGGCTATAGCTTTACTGACACCAGGAGTTGAGTCTTTGCTGCTTGAGCCATTGCAGCCACCGTAGAGATTTACATGGGGTCTGTCTTCAGACATGTATCTTGAGACAATGGTTCCGGTTGGGATGACTTCTGACAATGTTTGGCCTCAGTTCTCCTCTAGAAGTGGAGCATGTTGGATTGGAGGGTCTCGCTCAGCGGTGTCAGCGGCAGCTGTGGGACATCTAGGTGGAGCACCTACAAGAAGCATGTGAGAGTACTGTGGGGAAACAACTCGTGAGGACGCAAGGAGAAGGTGGGGCAAGCAGAGAGGATGTCGAGGTGAAGACCCACTAAGGGGCAAAGAATAGGATGGTGAGGGGGTTCCTGGCGAACCCCCAGCCTTCTTGTGCTCCACTGCCAGACGTGCATGCTGCAGGGCTTGTGCTGCAGGCTGTGTGGACCACTGCTTACCACCTTTAGTAAGCTTGGGATCACGCCAGTTAAAAGCTGAGGGATACAAGATTGGGATTACAATAATGTTTGAGTGTTTCACGTTTCACGTTACCTTAGACAAAAGATCAGGATAGATGGGCCGCCCCTTCAGCCAGAGCATCTGCTGACAAATATGCTCCTTCTTGGCCTTTGGTTTGAATAATGGCAGCTCAATTTCAGGCTTCACTGGCCACTGTCCAGCCCAGGTCTGTGCAAGGCAAAGGATCCACTGTACTATGGAGACATACTGCTCCTGTATTTCCTCCTTAGCCCTAGAGAGGACATTCAGAGAGCGTGGGTACCAGGATACTCAGCTATGCCATACAGAGCATGGGTCATAGGCTGGTCTCCACAACACTGATTACATGAACAACTCATGCAGGGACCCTGTGAACTTGGTTCTTGGTTTTCTCTTTCCTCCTTCTGAAATTGAGATTGGAGGTTTTCGTTCTGGGCTAGTATTCCTGTGCCAGAAGCAATGATACTGGTGTTGGAAACAGTCCCTAATCCCTTCTACATATGTGTGCTAGGCTGGACTTGCTGGGACCCAGCCATGGCTATGGTGACAGTGGGCTGTGGCTTTTGCTCTTCTGTCTTGCCCAGGGACACAGTACTCTGTGGCCTGCTGCCTGAGTACTACAAAACCAGCCAGTGACATGTAGGCCTTCAGAGTGGACTCAGCTCCCCTCCCAGACTGCTGGGTCTCTGTTTCCCCACCCCCTTTTTTTAATTCCTCTTTTTTTTTCTCAGCTACATTCTCAGGTGGGCCAGCTGGGAATCAGCGGAGGGAAAAAGTAATTGAAGTGCTTAAGAGGAATTGTTTGGGGGAGGAGAAGGCAGGGTCAAAAGGAGAACAATTAAGAAGCGATGTGACGCAACTGTGTGCAGAAGAATTTAGTATAAATATAATGATCAATTCCCTAATAATTAGGTCTCTTAGATGGCAGATAGTTCCCCAAGAGGCAGTGGTGGGAACCCCATTGCTTGGTCATTTCTAATTAGACTGAAGAAGCACTTACAGAAGATGCTGCAGAGAAAACGCTCCTCTCAGGGGGGTGACCATGTGACCCAGGGGGCTGTCGAATCTTTAATGCCTAGGATTCATTGACGAGCCCATAATTCACCACTTAGTTAGGCAGCCAAAATTTCAGGTTATTATTGGTTTCTTACCTCACCTGTGCCCCCTTTAAATTGACCAGATCTATTATCTTCAAAGGGAAAAATTCAGAGCAGGCAGTGACCTAGGGCAGGGCAGCCTCTTCCTCTTCTGAACAAAATAAGTTTAAATCCTGTCTGAGTCTTCTCTGCATCTGTTCTGCACGGGGTGTGTGCTCTGCATGGGTGTGTGCTCTGCACGGGTGTGCACTCTGCACAGGTGTATGCTCTTCACAGGGTGTGTACTCTGCATGGGTGTGTGCTCTTCATGAGTGTGTGTTCTGCATGGGTGTGTGCTCTGCAAGGGTGTGCGCTCTGCACGGGTGTGTGTTCTGCACAGGTGTGGACCCCTGAACTTTAGCCCATGATCTTCTCTCTGCCTATGGATTTGGAGAAACCTTGGGTATTTTATTTAGGTCTGTTCTTAAGCAGCAACCACTCAGCAATCAGATGCTTTCCCAAGAGTCCACAGAGCATACTGCTTGAATGTATGTTACTAAACTTTGATGGCTCTCCCTGTCTATAATGAGGCACCCATAACAATAGTTACCTCATTTGGGGGTGAGGATTAAATAAGATAGCATTTGGAATTTAGGGCTTTTCCTGTCAAGTGCTCCAGATGAACACCATCAAGGTAGTAGGTGATCATTATTATGACTGCATTCCAGTCCTGTTACAGAACCGATCCTCAGTAAATACTGGTTGTTAGCGGTCTACATGCCAAATGCTAGTCGGTTGATGCTACTGAGTGTAGGTTTGTATTTTAGTTTGACATTTAGCAAGTATTTATTGAATCTTTACTGTGAGCAAGAGAAGAGATGATCTCTGCCCTGGAAGGGTTAATGATTTTGTGGGGTGGGGCAGGTAAGAGTGATATGCATGATTTGTTTGGGGTAGAAAAAGACAAGGACACAAATACTTCTCCCATAATTGTTTCTAAGTGGCATGCGAGCTCCTCTCCTGTGGGAATCCCAAAGATTTGGTGATCTCATCTGATTAGGGGCAGCTGTAGGTTAAGAAGAAAATGTCCTGAAGGATGGAAGGGGTGGCCAAAGGCATTTTTAGCTGCATGATTTCAAGAGAGGAGCACTTGACTGGGTGTGAGGGTATTGGAGAGGCACTCAGATACGGAGGAGAGAACCATGCTACCTCTGGTGGACTAGGATGAAGGGAAAGCTTGTGAGGAAGTAGAGCCGTGTTTCCAGAAGGCACACAGAGGGAGTAGAGCTGGGGTGGCCGGGAGCCAGAGCTCTCCCACCTACTCTCCAGTCATGAGGTCCCTCCAGGATGACAGGAACCTAACTAGAGTGTACAGGGTCACCTCTGCCATGGTCTGGCCCTCTTAGAACAGGCTGTTTTCTCTTTCCCTCAGGCTTTGTGGAGGTTCCCTGCTAGGATGGTCCTGGGCTTGTGGAAATGATGCCCATCTTTCACATGTCTTCGGCTTTTCAGCTAAGGACTGTACCCAAGTGTTACTATTCAAGAGAAACTGGACATTTTCTATGTGTCTAGCAGAAGATAAAGCACAGCTTTATGTTCTTAGAGAGAGGAGGTAGCCAAAAATATTTTCATCAGAAGGAAGGAAGGGAAGACGGAAGGGAAAACAGGACACAATTATTGATCATCTGCTCCATCACCAGATATGTCTCATGTACACACATTTTTATCATCTAGTCTTCATCATATGTCTGCAAAGTGATGGTTCTGCTTAAATTAAAGATAAAACGGCAAGGCATGCATAGATTATTCTTCTGACTGCACATTACAGGTCATACTTCCCGCTTCAAGACTACCTTCCACTAGAGAAGATGTCAAGACACACCCAGAGAATACAATTCCATCTTAACCTGGATTAGCTTCTCTCTTGTACCCACTTTGAGCCTGATCAGGGCAGCAGCAAGTGGTCCTGAAGATGATGAGCATCAGGCAAGCCTCATTCCCAGGTGTAGTGCTAAGTAGTACAGTCTCAGGGCATGGCACCTTGCTGTGGCCTTCTTCTCTCCACCTAGAAAACTTGCTGATTTTTATTTAAGTTCTGACTGTTACTGATCTATGTAGTGGGGCGACACACCAGACTCCCCAGATGAAGCACCTTTTCTCATGACTCTACAGAGAAACCTGGGCATCCATGTACAGCCTAAAGATTGCTGAAGGGTGTGAGGCAGCCCCCTCCTCTCTCCCGGGAGCCTTCATGTGTATGTCAAATGGGAGGGGTATGGATCTAGGTGTCCTCCAATAGACATGTCTTCCCTCTGAGGAAGAACTTGGAAGAGAATCTAGGAGCCATTGCTTGTTCCTTGTATGACATTAGCTTTCTCATTATTTCTGAATTACAGCATTTTCTCCCCCACTGGTTATGACCCTCCCCATCCGCTACTTTGCTGGAG
>LOJH01012622.1:16629-23059 GCA_001685095.1 Ellobius talpinus
GGAATTCCACAGCTTAAACACATCCTACCATTTTCTTCCATTCAGTTAGATGAAACTAAATGCATTGTTGATTAGAAATATGAATTCATTCAATTTCTTCTGGGGAATCTTCAAGAATTGATATCTTGCAAGGAAATAGTGTATTAGTAGCACATCCCCTCTGATGTACACGTGTTTCATCGGTTTGTACATAGACGACAGTGGGTTGTCCCTGTTCCCTTTCCATTTGGAAAACAACTCAACAAATGTCACAGCCTTGAAAGCATGACAAGCAAACAGTGGCAACATCGCCTTTTTTTGCAGCGAAACTTGCACCCAGTGTGGACTCTGCTAGGGGAGGATGCAGACCTTGAAGTGGGCAGAATCCTGAAGACTGCAGCTCAGAGAAGCTCAGTTAACATCTCGGCATGGCTCCTCCATCCAGGTGATTACAAGGAGAGGAGGAATCAGCTCTTCAGCCCTTTGAGTCTTGCTCCTTTCTCAAGAGTAAAAATCCGCCTGCCCCATGCCGAAGACCGATTTTTGGAAGCTAACAGAATATTAATCTCTGTAATCCAGGCCTATGGCTGCTTTAGGCGCAGATGTGAGCACACTGGTATGACACACAATGGTGCCATCATTCTGTTTCTAGGATTTATTTTTCCATTTGGTGAAGGGAGTCAAGGGTCTAGTGGAGTTAGCTGCTGAGGTCTTTTTCTTTTCTTAAACAAGAATCCCTGTATTGAATCCCTCTGAAGAATTTGCAAATAAAAAATATCACACAGAATAGCAACTCAGAGGAGCAAGTGCTCAGAGCCAAAGTCCAGAGCTCCGGAATTCTAACTAGTGGAATAACTAGACACCTAAATAGGAGTTCACCGAGATGCATGGGCCTTTTAGAAAAGCATTTCCATCCTGGTTGTGTTCACCAGCTGAGAACAAAGTGCCCGGCATTGCCAAGACACGACAAAGTTAGGTTGCAAAAAAGTTAGTGTATCAGAGGCATAGCACAGACGCCCTGAGGATGTGTGGGAAGAGGCCTAATTATGAGGTCAAGAAGACATCTGATATTTTACTTGAGCTCAGGTCCTTGAAGTAGTTCTGAAAGATCTATTCATAATCCTCCTGTTGACAAAAGCAAACAAAATCTGTAGCTAGCTGTGGTGGCTTGAATGAGAAATGCCTCACATAGACTTATGGTTTGGGGTACTTGGTCCCAACTGGTAGTGCTTTTTGGGGAGGTGATGGAACCTGCAGAAGCTGCAGCCTTGCTGGAGGAAAGAAGTCACTGGGGGGTGGCTTTTGAGGATGGATAGCCTACCTCTACTTCCTGTTCCCTCTGTCTTCTTCCTAGGTGTGGATGAAAATGTGGCCAGCCACTCCCCTGCTCCTGCTGGCAGGCCATCCCTCTCCTGTCACAAAGAACTCTCCCTTTCTCAGATAAACTCTTTCTTCCTTAAGCTGCTTTTGGTCGTAGTTTCTGTCATGGCGACAAGAAAGTATTGAGTACTTTTCTCAGAACGTCAGAGACCAATGTCAACAAGCTTTTGTAGATAAATTAGTCTCGAAAAGTAACCATACCAAGTTGCATCCACTAAGATATTAATCTATCCATTGTAGAAATTGTGTGAGCCATGATTTCTGTGGCGATATTTTGTTTATGATCTAACAAATAAAGCTTGCCTGAAGATCAGAACACAGAGCTCACCATACTAGGAAGTCACACAGGCTAGGCAGTAGTGGTACACACCTTTAATCCTAGCACTCGGGAGGCAGAGGCAGCTGGATCTCTGTGAGTTCAAGGTCACCCTGAGCTACACTAGATTGATCAAGCCTAAAAGAGAAACAGAGCTCCCACAAAGGTGATCTTAGCACTTGGGATCACACCCTTTTAATCCCAGCACTAGGGAGGTGGAGACAGGAGCGATATGGCTGGACGGAGAGAGGAACATAAATTGGAAGGAGACAGGAGCTAGAACGCCCCTTCAGTCTGAGAACTGGTAGAGGTAAGAACTCCAGTGGCTGGCCGCTATGCTTCTCTGATTTTCAGCATTAACCCCTATATCTAACTTTGGGTTTTTATTATTAAGACCAATTAGAATTCATGCTACAATTCTAGTGTTTTTTTTTAAAAAAAACTGAGTCTTCATTAGAATCTTGAGATATATTTTCATTATCCTTTCCATAAGTGAGGACACAGATTCAGAATGAATGAATTGTCTGCGTGGCAAGTGGCAGAGACGATATCCGCAGCAGATTTGTGAATTCCAGAATCATCACCTGATGAGCACAGTATGTTTCCTGGGTTCAATTTTACGTCCCTTACAGTCATAGCTGAGAGAGAAACTGGGCTCTAACATGCTGTGCCTGACAGCCCCAAGAGTCTGAGATCACACAGGTAAGACTCAGATATGCAGGTACAAATCTATCTTCTGCCCTTGGACAAGAACACCCACTTGTCTCTTTTAGAGAATGGGTTCAAAGAAAGAGTTGAATGATAGTAACTGAATCCAGTTTAAGGCATACTCAACCTGATTTGGAGAGAAATCACTTATCGGGGGGTTAGAAACTCCAAGCCTCCAGTGGAAACACTTGCCCAAGGAGCTGCCGCTGGTTTAGGAAGCACAGAGGGATGGGGGGCTTTACACACAAAGCCACTAAGAGGCCATGGGGATTTGGGGCTCAGAGGTCACCACTGCTTCTACCAACTTTCTGGGAAAATAATTGCTAATCGGTGAGCTGCCAGCCAATTGTTTAATTTCCCTTTAGGCTAATTGGACTCTGATCATGAACACATCAAACCAGTGCTCTTTGACAAGGCTTCCTGGAACGTCTCCCTTGCTATGACTGTGTCCAGTTGGAGTGGATGAGGACCAAGAGAAAGTGGAATCTTACCGTGGACTTGAAGCCCGTGCCTGCTGCCTTTCAGGACAGCGGCAGGATGTGTGGGCCAGTCAGGTTTACCTGTGGCTATGGCACAAAGCCTGGCAGAAACAACTTAAGGAGGATTCAGTTTGTTCATGGTTTCAGAGATTTCAGTCCATCATTGCAGGGAGGGTATGGTGGAGCCATCGTAGCAACCAGAAAACAAATGAGACTAGGAGGATTCCTATGCTAGCCAGAATGTTGTTGGGCTCCGTCTGTCTGTTGGCACCATCTACAATCAGAGTGGGCCTTCCCTTCTCGGCTCACCTTCTCTGGAAAAGCCTGTGGAGACACTCCTAGGGAAGGGCTGTTCAGTCTCCTAGGTGCTTCTTGATCTAATCAAGGTAAAAAAAATCAAGTTTATCCATTTCAAAGGGCTACCAGGGACCTGACAGTGAGTGCTGCCCCCTTGAACTTCTGGGAAGATCGCGGAATTCTAGTCATGGTTGTAGTTTGAGTTCTTAACCAACAGAACCAGAAAAAATAGTGTGCAAAATCTTAAAAAAAATCTATGTACTTTTAGCAAATCCTCCAAATATCTAAGATGGAAATGAATATCTATCAATCCAATCCACTAGTTATTAAGACCATATGAAGGGGTTAATATATGCCTAGGAGTGGGCAGGTTACTTCAGTGGCAGAACAGGGATGTGGCTCTTCAAATGGCCTAACCTCTTAGGCTCAGCTTCCACCGTATTTCTGGCTCGTCAGGACTTCTGAGAGGATGAAATAAGACAATTCATGTAATTGGTTGAGTCCCATCAACTTTGGGAAGGCTTCCTAAAAGCAAGATTCCTTTCGATTCTCCAGTGAGAATAACCAGTGAGCTTGGCCAGTTTTAATTGCAAGGCTAGTCCATGGTTCTCATCCCAAGTCGTTTTTCAGAGACTAAAACATGTTTTTCCGAAAGATGGTAAATGATGTTCTTAGGAAAGCTGGTAAACCTCCTGCATGAAGTTTTTAGATGAGCAAGATGCTCATGGGTCCAGCCATCTCTCCAGTATTCTCTTCCGGGTCAACACAGCAACCCAGCTTGTTTGTTTACTTCCACAGCTGGACAACAGGAAGCTTTGCAAGCTGTGTGCCACTGGGTGCCCCTCCCATTCAGGCTGTCTGAAACGCTGCAGTTATGGCCTGAGCATCCGTCCTCGGCCATGAATGTGAGGAGTCTCTTGAACATCAAAATGGTGGAGAGGGTCCCCTCTCCTGTTTTCTGCAGATTATTATAGGCCCTGGTGAGTTAGTACCTGGGTTTCCTGTGTTGCAAACTCTGTGTGCGTGTGGGTGGGTGTGTAAAAATTTTCTCTTTATTTTAAAAATAAATTTAAATGTAAACACTCTTCTCTGCGCATAATGAACAAAATGTCCGCAGTCATGCTTAAACTACATTTTGAATGAACAGGGGCTGCATCTGGACACCTGGTTAGTGGGAAGCACAATTGTTTGAGGAGGCTTTAATTCTCCTCTTTCTCCCCGTTTTCCTGAGCAAATGTTCTGAAAAGTTCATTTTATATCAGAACAGCTTTTTCTCAAACCTGTTTTAAAGTTAATTATCAAAAGCTCGCATCTTCTATCTCTTGCCTATGGATCCCTGCTGGGTTTGTTGTTTAGCTTTCCTTGGGAAAGAGTCGCTCTCTGGAAGATCATTGACATGATGTCACAGCCCAGGGACTCTAAGCGTCCTAGCTAATCAGCTTAGACCATCAGTACCTCCTTAATGTGGGATTGGGGACCTTCCGGATGCAGGGTGAGGAGCCGTACCAGTCTGCAAGCGCATCACTTTATTTCTTCTGCTTTAAGCAAGAATAATTTGCTTTTTTTCCCCTTCCTCTCATCCTTCTCCCTTGTTGTTTTGCCCCTGAAAACCGTGCAGCCAAAGCAACCTCGAGGGTGGACACTAAATCTTCTGATGCAGGCAGAGCAGTGATAACATCCGAACTGAGGGTGCCTTTTCCGGGGCATGCTTGACAGATGTAGTGGGGCCTTTTAGGATTTAGTGCTGGAGCCTATCTATTACCGCGCTGCCGCACTGCTTGGCAGGAGCTGTGTGGTAATCTCCCATGAATTCGCTCTGACTTATCAGAGCGTCTGAGCAGGTTGCTACAGGACTCCGGGGCTCGAAGGCCACTCGGGAAGAAGCAGACCTTCCGAGGCAGGCTCTTTGAACTTCTCTTCTGCAGGGACCCATTTCTGCGGTGGGATTCTCCTGTTCTGGAACTTACCACTCCCAACCCCTTAGCCTTTGAAGGTGTCATGTGGAATTCGCTTTTACCGTTCCCCTTCCCCTAGCTTCATAGAATTTCAAGGGACCAAATTTAATTTCTAACATGGCTAGTAGGGCCGATGTGATTGCTTTTGTGGAGTAGCAGCCTGCTGGAGTCTGTGGCAGGGCCATGGAAATAGCACGGGTGCCAGGATCCTCCTTTTCTCTAGCCCTCTCTGTCTCTATTTTTTCCTCCCTTCCATCCTTCCCTTCTTATCTTCGCCCCTTTCCCTACTCTTAACTCCTCACTCCCTTCCCGCACCTCTCCCTTCCTTAATTCTCTCCCTCCCCGACATCATCTTCATCTTTCCTTTCTGTTCCTTTCTGTTCTTTCCTCCTCTCCTCTCAGACTCTACCACCAGCTCCTTTCTCTGTAGGTGCAGACCAATAAGGCAGCATCTTCCCTGCCTCTCACCCTCTGAGCCTCATTTAGTTCTAGGAGTATGTGCTATCAGACAACCCGAACTCCTCTGCTTCAACAATTACCTTGGCATTTTATAAAAATACCACAATTGATCACAAACACCAAATTGTTTAGATCGCAGATTAAAGTTTAATTTTGGAGTTTTGCTGTGGGGTTAGAATTAGCTCCAGAGTGTGTGCCGCATAGGAGGTGCTGTAATTTGTTTTAAGGATAAGGCCTTCAGGCAACTGTGCATAAAATGAGTGTGATTCCTTATTCCCACGGTTGATTTTTGAATGGGAGTGCAATTAGAATTTTTTCACCCAGCAGCACATACAGTCAGAGCGAAGATAATACCGTGAATGCATATCAGCTTAGGAGACCTCTCTTGGAAATTTATTTATTGTTCACCAAGTTCTAATGCAGACAGAGCTTCCCTCTCTGTAACAACAATAAACTCCCTCTTTCAGTTCAGGTTTGCTGTGTTTATAGCCCCTTCAGTGTTCGTGTTAGCCATGAGATTACAATGGTGAGTTCTAATGTCACACACAGAGATGGGGAAGTGCTTATGTTTCTTCATAGAACAGAATCTTCTAGAAAACCTGCCCTGGTAAATCAGTGACCTCTCTGTATTCTCCATGGTGGCACAGTTGTTCCTTCCAGAGAATTCACTTCCTGGAGCAGCCCTGCCACAGAGAGTGGTAAAAAGGTGTGGTTTTCTGACTAACGACACACACCACACTCCTTCACTGAATAAACTGGCTATCAAACACTGACCAGTGTGCAGAGGGCTCTCTCTCTCCCCACTCCTCCCTCCCTCCCTCTCTCTCTCTCTCTCTCTCTCTCTCTCTCTCTCTCTC
>LOJH01012623.1:7022-25444 GCA_001685095.1 Ellobius talpinus
GTGTGTGTGTGTGTGTGTGTGTGTGTGTGTGTGTGTGTGTGTGTGGTGTTTATGAATGAAAAGCCCCCAGGTCAGGGCCCAGGACCATCTGGGCACATGGTACATGGTGCTTACTATAATTTTAGGTGTGACTTTCTGGTAACAAAGTCCAGACACCAGGTGGGCTCAGGCCAGGTGTGGAGGGAAGGATGGAGAGGAAGGGTAGGTAGGACAACAGTTATGGCTCCTATTTGACATCTGAGTAAAGGGGGGGACAATATGGGGTCCAGCCTGGGTGGGGGGCAGGGTTGAGGACCTACACAGAACATTCAAAGGGTGTCTGATTCATTATATGTACCCATCTGTCAGGCCCCCATGAAGGCAAACTACCACACGCTTACCCTTCTCCCCTGGTACCCAGAACAGCATGGGTGTCAATTCAGCATGAGCAAGGAGGCCCCTGGACCTGAGAACCGTGGATTGGCCCCCATGGCATGTACCTGCACAGCTTTCTGGCTGGGAACCACCTGGGTCTCCATGTCTACACCAGCAGTAAGAGAAGGGCACGAGCCATTCCCTCAGGTTGTCAGTGAGCCCCTTATCTGCCTGTAGTGTCACACCCTCAGTACTGATGCCTAGGCAGGTGAGCAGGTCACACATGTGACACACCTCATGGGCTTAGCCTTGATGAGGGCACTTGGTGGAGGGAGGGAGGGGGCACGAATCTCTTACACTGCCACCATTCTGCACCTTAGCCCCTCACTTATTCTCCCTTCTATCTACTAGGTTCGTCCACTCAGATAAGCACCTAGGACTCAGCCATGGAGACCACTGGGCCCACACAAAAGAGCTCAGACCAAGGGCCACAGCTTATGGGAAGGTATCCTTGATGCCACCACACAGGACAAGTCCAGTGAGCTGTATTTAGAGAGAAAGCACTCCAAGTGATGACTCACACCTCAACTTGTTTCTGGCCCCCTCTGCCCTGTTCCCATCTTCACCTGTCACAGGATGGGCTCAGGAAGCCATCCTATGTATGTGCATGATTGACTCATGCGTGCATGGTTAGACTGATCCTGCCTAGCTCTGTTCCCCGGCTGTCTTCTCCCCAGAGACTGCTGCCCCTTCCCCCATGACCCACTGACCTGGGTAGTACCTCCCTCCACTGAGTCTGTGGAGATGACGCAACTTCTTTGGGAAACACAAGGAAGCTTTGTAAAAGTCTTCTTGGTCCCATGTCCCTCTATATGACAACAGTTCCCCGACTCATCTGTCCCGAGTGGAGAAAGAAGTCACACGACATTTCTGAGACAGGAACAAGAGAAAACTGCCCATCATACCGCACCACCTCTAGGCCAATCCTTCCAATATGAGAGCTACAGGAGCCCAGGCCAATCATCGCCCTATGCCTCCAGGGCTAGGTATAGGTAAATGGAGGTCCAGGAAATGAAGAGGCATGCAGGGTTCACAGCAAAAAGAGACAGGGCTGTGTGGCAGTCTGGCCTCTGACCTTTGTTTACCCAGGCCAACGGTGGGGAGGCCAGACTTGTGGGTATAGGTTCATTATAATCCCACAGCCAGAAACACTCTCAGGAGCATGCCCAGTGCCAGGCAGCACTCTTCCCTCTGAAGCCATCATTTTTTGAGCCTTTTTCCCTTTCTTTTGAGCAAGGTGGAACCTGATTACCTCAGAAGTGAGTTTCCAAGGAAACCTGGGGAGGGGGTTTCATAGCAGCAGGACCAGCCCAAAGCAAGCATCTTGGGGAAAGGGCAGAGGTCAGAAGGTACCGACAGAGTAATCCTGGGCCTAGGGCCCCACGGCTGGATTCAGCTCCCATCTGAGCAGACTCTGAACAGTTCACTCTGCTGGGAGACGAGGTGAAGTCTGGGGCAGCTGCCGGATGAGGCTGCTGACATCACCCTCAGGACAATGCGAAGGTCACAAGGGTCCAGAAGCCCCCTGACCCCAGGGCTTTGGGGTGTCATGGGGGGAGGAGAAGAGCCTTGTAGTCAGGAGACTCCTCCTCCCCATTTTTTCCTCCCTGGTCCCAGAGGGGCCAAAGCCATTACAGAGAGGGGACATCCAGTCAACAAAGACAAATTGGCTTAATTGACCCAAATTAGCAGCAGGGAGGGCCCAATGGCCCAGCTGCTGGTGCATTTAATCACTGTCACCCTGTGTGGTCAGAGACAGCCCCTCCCCCAAGGCCACCAGGGTCATCTCTCCTGTGAATGGCTGCCTCTCTGAGTCCTCCATCCTCAGGAAGCAGGGCTGGGGCTTTGGGGACAAAAGTGGCCTCTGGGTAAGGACTGAGCTCCTCCTAGGGCTGACCGAACAGCTTCAGTGGAGACCCCAATCCCCTTATTCTGAGGGCAATGGGTCAATGGCAACCCCTGGGATCAGCGGAAGGGGGGCTCCAAAGATACTTTGCATGGGATCTTTCGCAGTTTGGGCCTTCTGGGGGGCAGCAGCAGAACAGACTCCTCCCAGGGCTGGGTGCCACTGTTTCCCTCTCTTAAGAGCTTTCTCTCTCCTCAGCAATGAAGGGGTAAGTTAACTGCCCCCCAATGCCTGTCTATCAGCCAAACTCCTTGAGTAACTTAGTCCACAGAATGCCTGTTGGCTATATTTGCCAGCATTTTGTCCTTCAAGAAGGCAGATAGGATTCCTGGAGTTGGTGACGCATGCCTTTAATCCCAGTCCTAGTGAGGCAGGGGCTGGTGGATTTCTGAGTTCAAGGTCAGCCTGGTCTAGAGAAGGGGGATCCAGGACAGCTAGGGCTACACAGAGAAACCCTGTCTCAAAACAAAACAAAAACAAAATGAAACAAGAAACAAGAGGAGGGAGAAGGACAAGGGATCAGGAGGCAGAGGCGGCAGCCAGGCCACTTGTCCATCGATCCCCATTATCCAAGTCGGAGATCTTTTCTCTGCCACAGTGAATGTCACTAGGAGTCCATGTAGACCTAGGGCTTATGTACCCCAGCTCCCACAGATGCCCTCACTTGGCCTCACAGTTGCCCCTCTCCAGCTGCATACCTCCTTTTCTTGCTTGGAGTCTGATTTATGGGAGCTGTTTTCTTGGTATCCCCCCTTCAGGCCCCTAGAAAAGCATCCCCATGCTCTATGCATTCCCAGCTCCACTGTTGGCTCAGGGCCAGGCCTGTCCCACACCTGTCAGCTCTTCTCTGGTCTCAGCTGCTTCTCCTTGGCTCCAAGCCCTATGTCCACCAGTCTGCTAACGAACACCTCAGAAAGGACCCTCAAGAGACTCCTGCTAGGACGGGTCAAACAGGCTATGTCTGTCTAACCCTGCCCCCTCCACATTAATGTTCCACCCAGACTTTTTAATTTTAAGTGCACTGCTTTTGAACAGCTAATTGGAAATCGGCAGGTGGAGCCTGGAAACACTTCTTAGGGCCGGAAAGGTCTTGAGTTTCAGATTCTTTTCAGTTGGAGACATTTTAGGGATAGGACCGAAGAGTAAACACGAAATTCACTTACGTCTTGTTCAAATATGTACCTTAATGGTTATTCTATATATATTATTTCTAATGCACCTGTATTTTGACTGTGGCCTGTTTAATAAGGTGGGGTGTGGAATTTTCCACCTGGGGGATGTCACATCTGTGCTCAAAACATCTCTGAGTTTGGAGCATTCTGGATTTCAGATCTTCAGATCTGGAATGCTCAGCGTGTGGTGTTTGTGCTCACGTTCCAAGGCTAGCCCACCAAACACGTTATTCACAATTCATGCAGTGAATAGCCCCATCTACATAAACAGAGAGACTCAACAGCGGCTCTAGGAGGCCGGCCTTGAGCACCTAGACCCAGAACAGAGAACCAAGTGAGAAAGGCAACCACAGATGCAGATAGAAAATGAAAATAGGTTTCCTCCAAATCATTCAGTCGGTCTGGAGACTGATCTGAGATGGTTCCGTTGGTTAAGTGATTATTGTGCAAATATGGAGACCCATATAAAAATCTAGGTGTGGTGGCAGGTACCTGTAACCCTAGCACTGGGGAGGTAGAGGTAAAAAGAGTCCCTGAGGCTTCCTGGCCAGTCAACCTAGCCAATTCAGTGAGTTCCAAAGTTAGTGAGTGAGACCATGTCTCAAACAATAAGCCAGAGTGGAAGCGGAAAACATGTAACATGGACCTTTGGACTTTACATGCATATGTACATACATATGAGTATGAACCCGTACACAAACATGCTAATAGCACGGGCCAATCTCCAATATACTTTCTCCTCTCCAAGCCTTGTCCTCTAACCCCTGAGATCATTCCAGATCTCCCACCCACCAGGTCTCTAAGCATTGGGGAATCTCCCTGGACCAATCTCAGTGCCAGGAGCCTTATGCAATGCTGGCTTCTGGGTCCCAGCTATTCTCTACTCCCTGCTTTGCTTTAGCATTGGGTTAGTCCAAGAATTAACTAGGAGCAAATTCAGATGCTAAGATGGACGGTAGACTCTACTGAGTGGCCAAGATCATCATCATCCTCTGACTGAGTACTTCTGAACCCAGACAACCCCAATTCAATCCAAGTTCTCAACACACAGTTGCAAAGGGATTTGCCATTCCACTTTGTCTCTGTCACTAATGAAGTCTTCCTGCCCTAAAAGCCCGTGTGCAGAATCTTACACCAAATGAACCATCCCACCATGGTTCCACTGCCCAGAGGACAGTAGGTATAAGTGATGTCAGCAAATGCCTCTGGGGATGGGGTGTTCACTGCATGGGCTTCTAGGACACTCCCTAAAGTGAGCCATTTGTCTTCCATGCTCTGATTCTCCTATACCTGTCCTTGCTCCCTCTGTCAGGAAAGACAGACTGTGGACAGTCCCAGGAGCACATCTCCTTCCTTAGAAAGCTTTTGCCTAAGGCTTCTGAAGTTCCAGTTGGATTCCTCTTACTGTCCTTGGTGGCACCCATTTCTCTGCCTTGATTTACTTCCTATGCATGTTTGCCACTTATGAGGGGCGAGCAGGTATGTGTGAGCTCAGGGCTAGTGAGCCATGCCTGCATAGAGACAATCTAGCAGGGTGTGAATGTCTGAGCAGAGGCTGAAGCCTGAATGGACTACTCTGCTCAACAGTCATGAGTTGGGGTGGTGGCTGGCTGAGTTTTATGGTAACTAGGGGAGAGGAAGAGTGGGGAGCTCTGGAGGTCAACACATCCCACTGTGGGGATCCAAGCGCTAGGTCAAGTCTGTCTCTAAGAGACCTGCGGCTCATGCTGTGGGCAGGCCATATCCCCAAGCTGTGGAAGGTGATTTCATATTTGTAACAATTATTCACTTAATTGGGTTCCAATTAAGTGGGAGAGGGAGCGGAGGCTGTGTCTGTGTTCATCCTCCTTCCTTCTCGGCACATCAAAGGGAGCACAAGAAGAGACAAATGGCGGTTCTATGTCATCTGAACAGTTTGCCCGCCGGGAAGGTGGACAGGACTGGTACAGGCACCTGTCTGCTACCCAAGCCTTTCTAGTGTCTGTGGCTCTAATCCCACCCACATCTAGTGTCCATGGGTGCTGGAGCCGGTCCATCTCCCTGGGGCTCACCTCCATTGGGAAACTGAGGTCTCAGGGAAAGGGAGCGTGGAGGTCCGCGGATGCTTCTATCAGCAGTGCCCTGTGGGCTCTCAGTGGCACTGTGACAGCAGACTTAGTGCCTGTCTACTGGCTTCATGGATGTGTTTGAGGGCTGCCATGGTGTCAGGGTAAAAGTGGGACTCGTGAGACCTCACTTGCCTTCATCCACCTACTGGCTTTCATCTGTGACACCTATCATCTGTACGTGTATGTGGTAAAGATGTTATGACGTATTGTGTTATGTGTGGCGTACATTTCTGTGCTTAAAATTATTGGAGAAAAATCACTTTTATTATATTTCACACAGAGAAACTGGCCTGGGTAAGGAAAAAGGTTTTACGGCTACATGGTGATGTCAGGGCTGGCAATGCCAGGCAACGGTTAACACTTCACAGTAGCAAGCATGGTGAGCACACAGGAGAGATTCAGGAGAAAGCAGGCCAACTCTCTGTCCCAGAGCTGCAAGCCCCTACCTCGGCCCTCCCGGCACAACAGAGCTGTGTCATGATGGCATGGGGGTGGTCTGAACTGGAGCCTAGATCTAAGACCATAGGGGTGGCTTCCATGCTGAGCTTCTGGGCCTGGTTCTAGATCTCCTCAAAGTGGCTGTGCTTGCAGAAGGAAGTAACCAACCACTTTCTTAGTGGGTTTAAGGTCCTCTTCACAAGATGGAGTTCCTGCATGGTACAGTTAACAGAAACAAGAACCCGTGCCGGATAGGACATCAGCCTCAGGGGTGAATCTACTACTATTCTTTTGCTATATACATAGTATCCCACTGCCTCTATATATTTATCTTTATGCCCATAGATTAATGCAGCGCTCAGACCGTGTCAGGAAAGCTTCATCCTGAAGGCTCTGGCACACAGCAGGTGCTGGGGAAAGCTGTGCAGGGTGACAGATGATCAAACCAATCAGCATGTGCCCGAGGTCTCAGTCTGGGAACCAGCCTGTGCTGTCTGAACAATGGTGGAAGAAACCAGGCTCTAGAGGGGATCCCAATGTTCCCACCCAATCCTCGCCTAGAGGGAATCCGGATCCCTCTGATGGGCAGGCCCCGCTCTGTCCAGGGAGCCCCTACACTGACAAGAAGGGCAGGTCCTCCTGAAGAGTGGTAGACTGACAAGGGAGGTGCATTGTCCCCAAGGAGATCTGGAGTGGCAGGGATAGCAGGGCATGAGAGAACTGCCTCCTGTCTGATGGCCACCTCCTGCCTGAGGGAGGAGGCAAGGTTTGGGCTTGTGGGAAGGAAGGGATGCAGGCAGGAGATTCATCAACATTCTGGTCAGGCAGCTGGCACTGACATTATTATTTCTTTTTCTCCTTCTCTTTTCCTTCTTCCTTTTTTTTCCTACTTAGAGCAATTTGCAGAAATCATTTAAGGGCTGTTTAGAGAAAAGACAAAGACTTTTAAAGGCAAGGCCTAGGGATAGTTTTATGCAAACCAACTTATACAGTCTTAGAGCAGGAGTGTGATTCTTGGGGATGGGGCTATAGGGCTGTGGTACCCCATGACAGAGCAGGGGTTTCCCCTTTTATGTTGAAATGCCCACAAAGCATCTACCTACCATCTGTTTCTGGAACCTCTGCTCCCACTGGCTTGCTGTCTCCCAGGATTCCCCCTTCACAGATAAAAAGGTTGATGCCAGGAAACAGTGTCTCCCCCAGTGTGGTGTAGAGCTGAAACACCTTTGACCCCTGCGCCTCACTGCATACTATATGGACCAGTGAGCAGGCTCCAGAAAAAACTGTCACACATTCAGGCACACACACACACACACTGCCATGGCACTGCTGTGATTCAACATGTTGCTGCTTAGCATAGAGTTTGGCAGCCACCTCTAGCCCTCTCCAAAGCCCAAGTGAAACCAGGTACTCTGCAGGCATCTCTGCCACCTAGCATCAACTGCATTGCACCAAACCTGCTTGCACACTTGCCCCGTGCCAGCCTGTGGCTGCCATATACACATCCAGTGTGTGCTACATGCTCGGTATAGAGAAAGCCTTCAACGGCATTAAGTTAACCATAGCTGTCATTTACTGAGCAAGTACCATAAGCCAAACCTTCCTCCGGGCCCACATTATCTCCTTCATTCCTTGTACTGACCTCATGAGGATCATACTACTAGCACTCCATTATGTAAACGAGGAAACCAAGCACAGAGAAGGTAAGCCATCTCTCTGAGATCGCACAGGTAGGATTTGACAGACGAACGGTGAATGAGTTACATGCGGGAAGGGATAACTTCTCTACCTCTGTCTGGCTCCTGTCACAGTCACCTACTTAAGAACAAGTTTGCTTGCCCAGCAGCTCAGGAGGGGGCCACACCTACCGCTGACTCCTTCCTTTCATGTTACAGACTAAGAATCCCTGTGCTGGGCCCTGGTCCAGGTGGTGGGTACAACACTCAACAAAACAAGTGTGTTCTCTGCTGGCAGGTGCCTCCCTTCAGCTGGGGGCTCAACCTCTTAGCAAGTAGACACAGCTCTGGACTATGTCATAGGAGAAGTCCCAGGGCTATGGGAGTGGACAGAGGTAGCCAGGGAAGTCTGCACTGGTAAGAAGCATTTGAGAGTCCAAAGGACAGAGGGGCCTGAAGACCAAGCCTCTGAGGCACCTCATTCAGCATGCTGAGGAGAGCTGGGAAGCCAGTGTGGTGTGAGCTGAGAGGTCAGAGGCAGGGTGGGGAGAAATTACAGTCCTGGTAGGCTCGGGAGCTGCTGCAAAGGCTCTGGCTCTCTCTCCTGGTGAGGTGAGGGGACACTAAGCAGAAGGGTGACTGCATTTGACCTTGATGGCCAGAATCCGGCAGGGGGTGGGGGTGAGGTACAGAAGCTCCAGGCACCATCACTGGGGTCACCATCATCACTAGCATGAATCACCGCAGCTGGGAAAGGCAAGGCCAGCTCTAAGATGGCAGGGAACTTTCAAGAATCAAGAGAAGCCGGTCAGGACTCTTGGGATCCCCTAAAAGTAGGCCTTGGAAGTGCCTCTGAGGGGAAGAGGTCCTGGGTGCCCTCAGCCAGCAGGGTGAGACATGTGTGGTTTGGAGCTGGTGTGCCTGGGGGGGTGGGGTTCAGAAAGGAACTCAGCCTGCTGCTGGCAGAGCGGAAGGCCAGAATTCTGAGGCTGTGACCCCAAAAGAAGGAAACAGGAACTCCAAACATCCACTCACAGCTTCCTATGGACATCCATGAGGAAACAACCATCTTTTGCACAGAAGGATCGGAATATATTGTTAAAATTACTTTGTGGCAGACACATGGCTTCTGCTATATTACTGTTGGGCAATAAAGTCGGGGACCCTAGCCCCCACCTTCAAGCCCTGGGAGGATAGGTTTGATCATCCATGCCATCAATGGGGTGGGGGGCAATTGGGGAAAGAAAATAGCAGAGGAAGAACAACAATGCAGATGGTGGGGGCAGGAGTGGGTTTGAGGGCCACTGAGACAGACCTGTGGAAATCGACTTCTGGGGGTTCCCTGGTGCCAATAACACCACTAACAGAGGCTCCATGACTTTTGTCACAAGATTTGTAGGTGCCATGTGGGGCATGTTGCTCTAATGATCCACCTTTTGAGGACTCTATAGGATGGGTAAGATTTTCTTCCCATGGTAGACATGCAGCGATAGATACACAGAAGTGTAATGAGGCCTTGGAGACTCATTCCGTGTTGTCCCTGTGAGCTTCCAGGCTGCAGGAGCAGGGAGACCAGGGTTCTGAGTTAGAACCCCGCCCTGGAACCCTAGACCTGGACCCTAACTATGGGGGTGGAGGTCATCCTCTGTCCACCTTGAGAATTGCTTGGTAGGGATGTGAATCTCAGGAGGTCAAGGCCCCTCCAGGCAAGTGCCATGCTTGTGCTAGGGACCTGGGCTGCTGCAGAGACCTGGGTAGCAGCAGGGCTGGGGGGGTGGTATTGAGATGGCTCCTGTGGTCCTAAAACCCAACTGTGTGTTGCTAGGAGGCATTAAGGCTTAAAATAAAAGACTCCAACAGAACAAAACAAAACCCCCAATCACCAGACAACTGCTCTCCGGGAAGCCTTTGGCACAAACTTGAATGTGCTTCCTGGCAGGCAGAGGCCTGACTCTGGGCAAGGGAGAAAAGAAGAAACCTATGTTTACTAAGCCCTGTGGCAGGTGCCTGCTGTTTGTTCCGGGTGCTTCCACAGTGGGCTCCACCCCTGCACATCTTCCTGAGAGATGGCTCCAATGCTCCCAGGCTGCAGGTGGGGAAGCTAAGGTTCTGGGGACCAATCAATCTTCTGAAGTCCCTGGCTCTCAGGCCACCTGGCTTCACTGTGGTAGTAAGGGTTGCAACAGGCTGGGGTGCTGTGGAATGTTCCCAACATTCCCCCTCCCATGTGACTGGGCTCCTGAGGCCTCCCTGCAGACCACAGGCTTGCAGAAACCCTAAGCAGATATGTCTCTTTTGCCTTTGGCTGAGGGATGGAATGTGAAATGAGGCTGGCTGGGCCTCCATCACACAGTGAGGGGAGTTGGGGGTCTCTGGGCTTGGGCTCTGATGAGTTGTCCAAGAGTCCATAACACAAGTGGCTCCAGGAACTCTGGGTCTTGACAGTTCCATGGCTTGAGCCTTGGGCCACAGGCTCCCCACCTTCCATTTGCATATCTGCAGACCAAAATTTGTAGGTAGAGAATCCAGCACTTTCAGCTCCTCAGCCAGCCACAGAGGCAGCACTCGCCACCAAACCAGGTTCTGAACGTAGGCTTTTCACCGCCCAAGGGGGTACATGAGATGGCAGTTAATGGCCCCTTCCCACACCAAGACCCACAATTCCAGATAGTAGTACTGCAACTTCCTTCCACTCTGGACCGATCTGCAATTTTTTCCCCTGACCTGGTCGCTGTTCAGAATGCTGCCTGTATGGTATCAACCTCAACTCTCAATGGCTTCTGAGCACTTTGTGGAACATGGGGTCACAGCTTTGAGAGGTCTCTAGACAGAACATCTCAGAAAGGAATGGCTATGCACATGCCTGGAATTTAGCTTGCCATACTGCTCCCCAGCATGCAGCCTCAGTTTACCTGTTCACCTCACCCCTAGGTGCTGAGCACTAGGCCAGCAGCCACCTTGCCCTGGTTTTGTCTTCCCTGGAGAAGACGACACTGACCATCTCACCTACAGAACAGCATCCTGGAACCTGACCAGGGCTTCCAAGATGCCTCCCATGCTCTCTCTAAATTACCTATTCTCCTTTTGTCCGTCCATCCATCCGTCCGTCCGTCCCTCCCTCCCTCCAGCATTCCCAGTCCCTTCCGTGGTGGCTCCAGTTGTTCAGTGACAAGTCTCCTCTCTCTAAGACATTGCATTAGAAACCTCTTTAAGAACAGATTAGCAAAGACAGATAGCTTCGTCTTCACACTCAACATGGCTCCTGGCACACACTAATAACATTAGTAATGATAATATTGACAACTGTCATTTTTACGTGTTTGTTCTGTGCTGGGCGCGATCTGCTGAAATATTTGGCATAAAATAACTCATTGAATCATCACAACACACTCTGCAAGCCGAGTGCTTTGACCATCATCCTTTGCAGAAGAGGAGCTTAAGCAGAGATTGGTTAAGCAACTTGGCCCAAACCACCATGTGAGAGGCAATGGAGTCAGGGAATTTAATGCCGAGTGCAGGGAAAGGATGGGTGGAGGAGGAAAGCTCTGGATATCATAGCCAGGTGGAAACAGAACAGGGTCCTCTGCTGGCTCCAGGGATGACTCAATGCCCGACACCAACTGGAGGGCACAATCAGTGCTCAGCAGACAAAGCAATGGTTGCCCAACACAGGTGTGTGGTCAATAGAGGCCAAGGTTAGGAAGAATGTCCTGGGAAGAGTTGTCGGTGCCCCAGGGCAGGGGAACTAAGCCCCATCACCACCTGTCCTCTCTACCCTCTCAGCTCTCTCATCCATGGGGTGGCTACTGGCAGATTTTACCTCTCTGAGAACAGCCACAGAAAACTGAGATCATTTTTTTTCTGTATTAGCAGCAGAGAAAATGGCCATTTTTCCTATTTCCAAAGGAAGAGTTTCTTCCCGTTAGACAAAGGCCCCAAACAGCTATGGAGCCAGATGAAGAACAAGGTGAGAGACGAATGGACCCCTGGCTGAGATGTGGGCACCAGGGAAGATCAGTGGCTAGTGTCTGACCGTGGGAGGCTAGGCCAACATCAAGACACTTGCAGGTCAATGATGAGGGAGGCAGAGAGGTCCCAGAGCAGGTGACCTGGAACCACTGCAGGTTGCTCAGAGACTTACAGGAAGCAGGCTCTGTGGTCTCTGAATGCTGGCAGAGCCTCACCTCTTGACCACAACACCCCAAATCCCCAAATCAAAGCGATATAAAATCAGGCCAAGTGAGAACATGTCACGCACAGGTCCCAGCGAGCAGGATTTTTTGCAAGGTTAGATAATTAGTTCAAAGGTGAGACTGCAGAGAAGAAGAATGCTGTATGGTCCTGTGAGGTGACCACACTGGCATTCGGCCTCCTAGGGAGGTCAGGAGGCTCCTCTCTCTCTCAGACCCCAGTCCTGCCAACCTCCCACCTTCTCAAGTGACCACACCTACCCAGGGCTCTTCACCATGATTCCTCTGTGAAGGCTTGTAGATACTGAAGGGTCTCACTTTCATCCCCTCTCTCCTTGGAGTTCATACTTAATGATGCCCTATTCAGCGGGAGCTCGCTTTGCTATGACAAACTGTCAGATTAGTCGCTCTAGAACTCCCCACTCTCCTTACAGGACTTTTGTCCCTGACAGCATAGCATACCCAACGAATGTATGTACTCCTGACTATTGCCCCCCGGACTGCGTCCAAGGACAGTTAGCCAGCAGCCTGAGGAGTTTCATTCTAAGACTGTCTGGGATGATAGCTGGCCCCATGCAGTAAGCACCAACTGAATATTTTCTGAGGGCTGAAGATGGTGTCTATGTATACTTCGATATATGCAAGGTTTGTGCACTGGTTTATTTAGCCAATCAACATATACACCATGCACCAGCATGCCTCTGGGGACACAAGGATGGCACTAACAGGAAAGGGTCACATGGCATCCAGGCACATTTATGAACATGGCCAGGAGGGAAGCCAGGCAGTGTGCCATTAAAATGGGGAAAAACCAGAATGGGTGGTAATGTTAGTGAGTCCTCTGTTGTCTGAGAACCATGGTGGGTGTCCTGGCTAGTTTTATGTCAACCTGACAGAAGGTGGAGGTATCAGAGAGGGAGCCTCAATTCAGAAAATGGTTTCATAGGCAAGCCTGTGGGGCATTTTCTTAATTAGTAATTGATGTGGGAATGCTCAGGCCATCTGGGTGGGGCCACCCCTGGGCTGGTTGTCCTAAGTTCTATAAGAAAGCATGTTGAACAAGCCATGTGGAGCAAGCCAGGAAGCAGCACACCCCTCCATGGCCTCTGCATGAGCCCCTGCCTCCAGACTCCTTCCCCATTTAGGTTCCTGTTCTGACTTCCTTTGATGATTAACAGCAACATGAAAGTATAAGTCAAATAAACCCCTTCCTCCCCAACTTGCTGTTTGGTCATGGTGTTTCATCACAGCAATAGAAACCCTGAGACAGTGGCTTTCTGGATGGAAGGAGTGAATTGCTCTCTTTTGAAGACTAGGTTGGTGAGAAAGTGGAGAGTGAGTGTGAGTGAGTGTGTGTGTGTGTGTGTGTGTGTGTGTGTGGTGTGTGTAAGCCATTAAGAGATTAGACACACCTAAGAGATCAAGGGAGACAGGGAATCTCAAGCAGTCTAATGGATTCACTGGCCCCCACTTTCTCTGCCCATGCTAGTGCTGTCCCTGGTGGCAAAAGAGCCCCAGGTACAGGGTTAAAAAGCCTGGATTTAGAGCTGGCATGGCCAGAACTGCTCACTGGGAAGTGGTTTCCCGTGATGGCCATCTGGGGCCACAGTGAGATCACTGGTCTCAATTGTAGACAGGTAGGAAGGAATCTTGTGTCCCTGCTCTTAAAGGTCCCACATTGCTCATGTTCATGCTCAAGACTGGTGATAGAAATGTCTCTGAGAATCTGGACCATTGTGAGAGCTAGTCATTCACCCTGATGTCCTTGGACATGTCATTCTCCCAGGTACAAAGACAGGGCCAGGAAAATAAAGACAGGCTGACAGGCTCTACAAGCCAAGTATGTAATTACCAGCTGTTTGACAGACTGAACTGCAAAAGCCATTTGAGTGAAGAAGGCAAACCACTCGCCTATTCTCACAGACCAAAAAGTCTGGGGAGAGAATACAACATGAAGGACTTGTGTTCGATAAACAGGGGAACTTTCTGAAAGCAGATTATTTCCTAAATAATTTAGTAAAAAAAGAAAAAAACAAAAACAAAGGACTTTCTTCAATTACCTTTTCTACGCTTGCCTCTTTTATTGCAGCGAATTATTCATTTTTGTGTCCATTCATTCATGCAGCAAGCATTGAATTATCTAGGTAATTGCTTCTATTTCCCACTCATCCTGCTGGGTGCTGAGAGCCAACAAGGCCTGGTTGTTTGTTTTTCTGGTATGTGTGTCTGTGCGTGTGTACTGAGAGGTGGCAAGGAAGGAAGCAGAGCCAAAGGGACAAAGGGCAAGACACAGCAGTGACTCATGGATGCCAAGGCCATGGATGATGGCTACCCTGAATGCTGGCTTGTCTCTGTTACCCTACTGACCTCACCTGTCCCCTTTCTAAAGTTCCATTCATCCTCCATTGATAGCGTTTGGCTGGCTGAGCAACGGTGCGGGCTTTGGTGGGTATGTGGCCCAACCATGGGGACAGCTAGGCAGAGCACCACCAGCTTGAATTGATGGCAAGGCATGCCCACTTTGCTTTTCAGCTAAAGGGACAGAGAAGGAAAATAGAAAAGGACATTTGTTTTCTCAAAAATACACAGTACACACCTGGCTCATTAATTTCTTATTAAAATTCTGTGTTGAGCTCAAGCAGGGAAGAAGGGAGGATTGCCAGGGATGGGGCAAAGGAGCAGGGAGGGCAATTGGAGCCATATGTTGGTATTTGCTGCAGGTGGAAGGGTGGAAGAGGGCAGAAAACTTGGAGGTTAAGAATGGCAGAGGTGGAAAGCAGACTCAGGAGAAAGGGACTTCCTGGGGCTAAGGCATGCTGCATGTCCTGCGATCTGAGGACTCTGAGTCCCAACTGCCTTACAGAATTGCTTTTGTGCTGCTGAAGGGAATCAAACCCATGGCCTTGCACAGGGCAAACAAGCATTGTGCCATTGGGATATGAGCTGGATTTCTTTCACCTTTTGAGACAGTTGTCCAGGCTGGCCTTGAACTTGATCTGTAGCCCAAACAGGTCTTGGGTTTGGGTTCCTTCAGTGTCAGTTCTCTGAGAAGCTGGGCTCATAACTCTGGATACAAAATGCCTTGAGGTGGGGACAAGTGGGGGATCTTTGGCCTCTGTGGCTGGGCTGGGAGGACCAGCAGTGAGTGAGACTCAGCCCTAAAGTTCTATCAGGTGTGATGTGTGACCAGGGGTATTAGGGAAGGCTAGTTAGGACTGTCAGGATGGCTGGCCACTGTGGGCTAGCTTGGGACTTGCAGAATATCTTGGGAAGTCAGGGTACCCGGCCCTCTCTTAGGACTGGAGGGGAAGGGGGAGGGGGAGGGGGAGCAGGAGGAAAACGGGAGGAGGTGAAAATTTTGAATGGTATTATTTATAAAGCAACAACAACAACAAAAATCTAAAAAAAAAAAAACTGCCCAAGGGCTTTGGGCCAAACCAGGAACCCCCTTTAGGCTTCAGGGTTGGTGTAATTTCAGCATTATCTTGCTGTATGAGTTCCAGGCCTTTTCCTGCATGTCTGCTTCCTCATTCGTGCCTACTAGAAGGCTGGGTTTGATTGTCCTGGGGTCTCCTCTTTCAGTGTTCGAAGGTGACAGGGCCAGACCTTGCCCAGGTGGGTGGGCTATATCCTGATGGATGGAGGCTGGAGCTCCCCAAACTCATGGGTGCCTTTGCAGGGCCCAGTTCCAGTCCTGGCTTTCAACAGAGCCTCCTATAGCTGGAGCCCTGCAGCCATTCTCAGGATCCATTCCAGCAAAGCTCATTCTCTGCCACCAAGTTTAGAACACACCCCCACCTACTGGCCTCACACGTTAACAGAGCTGAGCTCCACAACCACCACAGGTCTTCCTGCCTGGCCTACTGCTTGCCCAGTCCTCCAGAAAGACACAGTAGGGGGGTTGGAGACACAACCTCCAGGAGAAACCCGTGGGGTATGTCAGACAGCCTGTAGCTTCCTAAGAACACAGCCCGATGTGCCACTTGGGGTGTACAGCCTGAAGGAGTCACTAAAGGAGTATGGTCTGGGCCTGCCCCCCTTCTTCCTCTCCAAGAGGCCCACCTGTCTATTTCCCTGCCCTCTTCTGTCCTTATCCCAGCAAGCCAGCTTCTCCTCATCCCTTTATTCTGACCCACTGCTGTGTGTGTATGTGTATGTGTGTGTTTGTGTGTGCACTGGGTATGGGACTGTCAGGAGAGTGTGTGCAAGACGTTGGGCTGGGCTAGGGGACTTGATGCATGTGGATGCCAGCTCAAAAGGTAGCCAGCCAGAAGTGGCAGAAGAATATTCAGGAGCCTTGAGGCGCTGGGGGATGGCCTGAGGGAGTCCCTGGTGGAGGTGCTACTGGATCTGGGCTTTAAAGGCTGGGGTAGGGGTTTCTGGAGGCAAGATGCTGACTATGAAAGGCTGGGAAGTGAGACAGGGCATCTAAGGCACCAGGAACGACAGAGGTCAGGAGCACCGTGGGGAAGACATACACTGGAACAAGATCAGGAAGGACCCTGATACCAAGGCAAAGAATGGGTCTTTGGTCCCATAGGTAATGGGGAGACAATAAAGGTTACTGTGTAAGAGAACAGACCAAGTCAGCTCCCCAACAGGCTCAGTCACCACCCTAACCCCCAGACTGTTGAAACTGAAAATTAAGGATCATCTCCCAAAAGACAGATACTAGAAAACAACCTCCTTAGCTCTTTTCAGAGGTAGTCACAAGACTGGAAACGCCAAGAGCCAAACACCCCACTCTGAACACCCTGCAGGGCTCAGCTAGGCCCACAAGGAGTGTGGTGCTCTGTCCACACAAGGGCTCTGCCCAACAGTCTGGTGGAACCTGAGAAGGAACTTGTGGGCCAGAGACCACATGTTGTGGCTGGGAGGAGGGGGATGTAACACTAGGGAGGTAGTCCAAGGTCACCCTGCCCAATGGCGTCATAGTGAGACAAGCCTAGGCTGCCTGGCCTCCAGTCCGACTGTGTGATCAGAACCCTGTGGCCTCTGTCGCCTGCCAGGCATTGTATACTGCAGCAGCACCCCCATGTCCCCCATCTTAGAATAGTCTAGAAAACCTATTGAAAGTTGGCCTAAATGACAGAAGTCTGTGTACCTTCCTCAAACCGAGAGGAGGTGGCAGGAGGGTCCTAGGCAGTCCTGCAGGATGAAGGCCTGGGGCTCAGATTCTCTTAGTTTTCACAAGACGTCATTTCTTTCATTTTGTTCTTGCTTGTTGGGGGTATGTCCAAGTTTTAAAAGTAAAACTGAGGCATGGGTTGACAAAGCAACATTTGAGCTTTGAGAAGGACTTAGAAAGGAGCCAGAAGTGGGAACAATAGGGCACTGTCCACCTCCTCCACTATCTCCTTCCAAGTCAGCCCTTAGTCCTAACCACACAAGTACTGTGCTAGCATTGTGTGTGGACAGGTTAAGGACAGCAGTACCTGTGAGCTGTGGGATACCCTGGGCCCAGAGACAGCCACATCATGAAGCCCTAGCTAAGGCTCACAGCAGGTAGGACACTCCAGAAGGCCTGCCTATGTGGGAATCATACAGCTCTGACAGGCCAGGAAGGGAAACAGATCTCTACAGCCTGGCCAGAGAACATGCAGGGGCTAGCAAGATCTATGGATAGCAACTGAGCTGCCCAGGGGCCAATGTTGAGCGGGTAATGGAACTCAAGCACCAGTAAGAGCCACTCCTAGACAGAGGCCTGCTAGCTCCGGGTCACGCAACTGTCTTAACATTATCCACAGTCAATCTCTCCAAGGGATGAAGATTCTTCTCTAGATGCACCCCTAAGTACTCTCGGTACCCTAGTCCCGCTAGCCACTGCCTGCAAATTTCTGAGGAAACAAGGGACTAGCAATTCCCATTGAATCAAAGGCAAAACAGCTCACCCCACAGCAGGAAGAACCCAGCCACCCAAAGGGGGGGGGGTTAGCGGTTCCCTTCTGCCTCCCAGTTTTTGGATCCTACAATTCCTAGAAGTCATTCTTTCTTATTCTTTCAGCCTTGAAAACGAACCCCAGTTGGGGTGAGCAACGCCCCTGGTTAAAGACCTTTGGTGGGTTCACAGCAGGCTCAACCAGGCTCCTAGGGACTTCACAGATTGGGGCAAAAGCTGACCACCACACGTGGAGGGTTCTAAAGCCTCCAGATGGCCTGCTCCACCAAACCTCTCTCCTATTCTGTCCTTGGCTCACCCCTCGAAGTAGGACATCAGAGTCCCTCACCCCTAGTTGGCCCTTTGTTGGTTAGAGAAATGCCCCGGGTCAGCTGCGTCCACGTTGGGCGCAGCAGAGAGCTATACTCTCACGGACTTCCACAGCTCTCTCCCTCCCGCCTAGGTCGGCGCCCCTCTCCTCTTGGAGCATCTCCAGCTTGCATCCTCCTGGCTCAAAATTTGGGTTCCCACTTTGGGTGGGGAAGGCTGTCCTGAGACTGCTCCCCCCCTCCGCCCCGTCTCCAACCTGCATCCTCGCTGTCTCACTGCACGGGCACACTACCCCGGACCCCTCCTTCCG